>CM053788.1:555706290-555968790 GCA_028749045.1 Cupressus sempervirens | reverse complement strand
GATCTAGAAAGAACAAAGGCAATACTTGCCCTTCCCCTTCCTAGTCATAAGAAAGGTCAGAAAAGTTTTCTTGGTAGAATAAATTTTTTGAGAAGGTTTATCCCTAATTTAGCTACCATGGTGAAACATCTTATAGTCATGCTTAAAAAGAATATAGTATTTACATGGACCAAGGAAGGGAAGGTAAGTTTTGAAGAGATCAAAGTAGCCATAGCCTCAGCCCCTACCCTCATCAACCCAAATGTTGAGAAAGATTTCATTCTTTATACCTTAGGTGGTGAGTTAAGCATCTCTACCATCTTGACTCAAGAAAATAATAAGAATGAGGAACAACCTATTGCCTTCTTTAGCAAAGATCTTAAGGAATATGAAGACAAATACAATTATGTAGAGAAGCAAGCCCTTGCAGTCATTAGAGCTTTGAAGAAATTTGGACACCTTCTATCTCATAACAAGATCCATTTGTTAGTACCCCATGCTAGTGTGAAAGACTTTCATTTGAGTAAAGATATTAGTGAGAAGAGAGCTAGATGGATCACTAAGGTAAAGGAATATGATGTTGACATTCAAATTACCAAGTTGGTAAGAGGAAAGGGGTTGTGCAAACAAATGATCTCATCTTAGGAAGTAGATGAGGAAGCTATATTGGTATTGACAGAGCAACAAGAAGCAACAAATGATAATTCAAAGAGTTGGATGGATGATATGAGGATCTTCTTAATAGGAAATGGATATCCTCAAGGGTTGGATAAGGCTAAAAGGAGGTAGTTCAGATTATAGTCAATCCCCTATGCCATAGTTGATGATATCCTTTATAGGAGAGATTTCAATGGATCCCTATTGAGATGCATTAATATAGACGAAGCTAAAAGAATGATCAAAGAGCTTCATGATGGTCGTGATGGTGGCCACTTTTTAGCAAGGACAACTATAATGAAGATCATGAGAGCTAGTTACTATTGGCCATCCTTGTTCCATGATTGTCATAAATATGTGAGGAAGTGTGAAAAATGTGCCTTCTTCTTTGGTAAACAAAGACTTGCAACTTCTCTTCATCCCATTTAGGTGGACCAACCCTTTTCTCAATGGGGATTGGATTTCATAGGCCCTATTAACCCCCCTTCTAGTTCTAGTCATATATGGATCCTAGTAGCTACAAATTACTTCACCAAATGGACAGAGGTAGTTGCATTGAAGGATGCCCCAAAATATTCAATTGTTGAATTTCTTGATGGAATTATTACCAAGTTTGGTGCCCCTTCAACCATTATTTCAGATAATGCAAAATCTTTTGTAGGATCTCATATTTTTGCATGGGTCGTTGACCATAATATCTACTTAAGCACATCCTCAAACTACTATCCTCAGGGAAATTGATTCTTTGGATCATCTAATAAAAACCTAATTAGGATTATGATCAAAAGTTGAGGAAAAAACTTTGGGTTGACAAAATAACACCCAAGAGGGCAATTAGAAATTCACCTTTATATTGGTATATAGCAGGGAAGCAAGGCTTCCAATTTCATTAGAATTCCCATCTCTAGAACTAGCTCATCAATTAGAGCTAATTGAAAATGATGCCATGATATAAAGAATGGTAGAACTGATGGAATTAGAAAAGAAAAGGAAACATGCCACACAAACCCTAGAAACACATCAAGAACAAGTAAAAAGGAGATTTGATAGGAAGGTCGGGGTTAGAATCTTTAGAGAAGGTGATCTGGTATTAAAATGGGATGCAAGTAGGTAAAAACCAAGGAGCCACTCAAAATTTTATGAACTATGAAGTGGACCCTATATATTAAGTTGTAAGCAAGACAATGCTTTCTAGTTACATAGACCTAATAGAGAAATCTTGCCCATTCCAGTTTATGGGATATATCACAAACCCTATTTTTTAGATGTAATGATGTTCATGTATATATTTATGTTAGTTTCCTTCTTGTGGTTTCCTATTTTCCAAGAAATGTGGGAGCACATGTGTTTTGCAGAGGTTGCAGGGGATTTTGGTTCCTGATTTCAGTTGCAAAGAGATAGTTTGGAGGTTCTTGTGTATGTTTTCTACAATTTTAGGATTTTTTACTAGGTGGATCTTCATGATTTTGATGAATTTTTTGTCCAATGGATGTGCACACTACTAGATAATACATAGTTGGTTGCATCCCCCCTAAGCCACTAGATCTATTAGTCATTCTTGCCTTCCTGCCAAAATTGCCATATTTGAATTTAAACTTGGTAATGTTTGCATATTTAAAAATTCAAATAAAGTGACATAAAAATACTTCATGTTGAACTATAGGTTATGATTTATTTCCTAAGTGAGTGCACACTTTAATGTTTTTGTGGGCCTATAACTTCCTTTCTGTCAGATCCTTCATCATCTATGGTGGTTGCTTTGCTTTGTCACTATGTGGTGTTGCACAACCTTTATTTCATGTGACATAGCAATGGATCACTAGACCTCTTTCCTATCAAAAAAATTAGACAGTTATTAGAACACGTCAACATTTTTTTGGTTTCTCATTGGCTAGGGTATGACTATGCAAGGTGTGTGGGCTAGTTCCTTTGATGCACCTTAGGTGTGTGGGCTAGTTCCTTTGATGCACCTTACTCACCATCAGATCTTTCATCATCCACAGTTGTCACTTTATCACTTTGAGAAGTCATACATTCTTTATTTCATGTGACAAAGTGACATTGCACCATGTGTCTATATGTGGGTCCAAGTTCCTTTGGTGAGTCATCTTCTAACTGCATTGACATGTCAATGTCATGTTGAATGGGCCACAAGGTGACAGGGTGATGAGTTAGATTGAGCTGGAATATGGTAGGAATTTCATCAGCCAAGCCTTTGACATGTTTAGGTCATAGTCCACATGTTCTTAGTTTCTACTATGTACCATCTAATGCAAACAAATCCATGGTGGTTAGTTTGTCATTATGGGAAGTTGCACGTCCTTTAGTCATAGTGAAAAAGTGAAAAGTTTATGTGGTATGGTGGGCCCTTCACTTTTGTGGGTTGTAGTGTGATATGGATGAACTGTCAAATAGGTTGGAAAAGGATCATGTTTCTATTGGTTGGTAAATGATAGGATTGATGATTTTTTGAAATATCAGATGGAGGAAGATCAATGTCTCTCACTTTTTTGCTATGGGAAGTTGCTCAACCTTTAGCTATAGTGACATAGCAAGGATTCACCACATATCCCAAAGGGACTAGGTTGAAATCACATTTAAGGTTCATAGTATCATAAACCATCACGATTAGGTATGAAGGTGGTGTGGTTAGTTAAACATAATACGATCAAATGTGTGAAGACTCCACAAGGTGGAAAAAAGAAATGATATAGTTGGTCCACATGGAGGTTTTTGGTTGTGTAACTAGGTTGACCAGTTAACCTGATTGATTCATGAACTAGAAATAGGGTAAGATTAGGTTTTCTTGCACAAACTAATCTTTTCAATCAAAGTCAACCACTCTAGAGTTAATGCTAAGTTTTAACAATACAGAGGATACTCTTCCCATCGTCTGATCATCCATTTTGAGGAGCCTTAGAATTGATTGGCACCATATTTTCACTTCAAGGTTTTCTTTAGACAAAGCTTCCATGATTTTCACACCTCTATAAGTGTACAAAATTATATCTTTTTAGATCACTTTGATTGTCCCTCGAGCACTTAATGGCAGTAGTTATGGAGTCACTTCAATTGGAAATATCTCAATTATGCTTGAGCTATAAAGGAAGATTGTGTAGTCTTTGTAAGTGTTGATCTTTATCTCATTATCTAGTATTTCTTCTATGCATACTACTATAATTTATAATTCCTTTCAAGCCATTGTAATCCTCTATTGAGTCTCACTTGAGCTATTAACACACTGCGCAAGATTTCTTTGCCTATGGTTAATGTTTTTGTCTATGTTCTTCAATTTATATGATTGTATCTAGTTTTGCATTTGAATGATACTAAGTGAAGTCTCTTCCTATATTATTCTTTTGTTTTTTAATCTACATGTGGTTGTTGAATTAATAAAAGTCTAAATCTATATTCCTCGAGGCTATAACTGGTTAACTATGCATTTATGGGTAGAGATAAGGTCAAACACTCTACCTTTGCACATCACCTCTTAGGTTAGAGTAGGTAGATTTTATTTCATTCATTCCTTGACCCTTTTCTTCTCTAAGTATAGTTAAGTGCATCTTGATAGCAAGGAATCTTACCTTCTTTGGAGACTCAACCTCACAGTTCAAGTCCCACAACTTGGAGGTTGTTTCCATGCTTCACAAGGTTGTCCTTAGGTAAAAAATTTGGACAAGGGTGAATTTTTTTGTGAAAATAGGTATCTCTAGCCATTTTTTTCTATTAGTGCCAATCACTTAGTTAGTTACAAGGTAGAGTTAGACAGTCATCATTGCAATCAAGCTACTCTATATAGGATGAGTCATGTACATAAGTAAGTATGTACCTAGCTCTATAGGATCCAAGTAAGTTTTTAGGTCAAAGAGTGTTTTTGTATATGAGTTGAGTTCATCAGTGATTGAGAAACTTTTTGAGAATATATGTGCCAAGTTACTTAGTATGTATCAAGCATAATGAATGATGAGCAGTAGTAATGTCAAGCATCAGGAAATAGTGAAGGCTTGGGTATGTAGAGTTTACATGAAAGTCTAAAATAGAACATATTTTTAGGAAAAATGATTATCAGGATGACTTGGAAGGGATATTTAATTTTTGAAGAAGTTGTTATAGAAAATTTAATACTATCAAAGGTTTTTATAGAACATTTACACATGTTGGATCATAGATCCCTTTGTTGTGTGTTTGATGATCAAGATGAAGATGTAAAAAATAGAATCATCTAGAAAATTCTATATGAAAATTTTTATATAATGATGTTCTTAACATAGATCATTTACCAGTACAGAAGGAGATGAAAATAGTTTATGTACAAACATAAAGCTATTGATAGAAAAGGATTGAGATTATATTAGAAGTCATTAAAGGGTACTATTATCATCTAAAAAAGTTAGTGACCTAGTCATTGCAGTGAAGTGAAAAGGAAAGAAAAGCATATTAGATCATAGGAGAGGATTAGTTAGGAAGGAGGAGACTCAAAATCAGCTTACAAATCAAACTGAGAGTTGGGTACTAAATTAGTTTTAATAGACTTGACTAAGGGTAAATCTCTTAATAGAGTGGTCTTAATATATCTTTGTAGATCTCCTAACAAAGTCCTTACTTTGTTGTAAGTGTTAGATCCTCTAACAAGTTGAGACTTAGTAGTCTCTTAAGCTTTTAACAGGGTAGATCCCTCACATGGTAGATCATATTTTATGGTCAAACATTGTAACCTTAATTGGTTAACTTTATTAATGTAGTCGAGAAGATTTGTGGGTGTCACCCTACCCTAGTTTTACCTTCACCTTTGAGGATTTATGGGTAACAAATATTGTGTTATGTGTTTTACATTAATGCATGTGCTTGACCAAACTTATATGTTACAATAGATTTACATTACTAGTTTTACATGCACAATTAATTAGTAGATGTGGATGAATCTATGAAAATGAAAAAGTGTTTAGATTTTGATTCACCCCCAGCCTCTTCTTAGTATCTAGTTTATCCTATTTATTTCTCCATCAATCAATAATTTGTATAAGAGCACTGGTTTTATAAAAGAAGCTTAAAGGCTTGGAGATTGGATCTTGGAGATGAAGGCTTTTAAACTAGACAAGACTATTGAAAATCAAGTGATTGACATTCAACTTGCACTGTAAATCCTTGAGAATGCAAGACAAGATTTGAAGGATTCCCTAAAATGGAGAATGGAAATTGTCATCCAAATTAAAAAATATTCTTATGAATAACTTGAAACTAAAGGACTAGTTAAAGAAATCAATTCAAATGGTAAAGCATCTAGTGATATACTTGATAGGAAAAAATCAAAGAAGCTTATGAGAAGTTGTGTAATAAAGGAATCTTGAAGGAAAAATTTTAGATTCTTGAAAGGAAAGGGTTAACTCACTCCCTAGAATTCCTAAAAAAATTCAAAGTTGAATGGATAAAAGTTTTTTTGAGCATAATTCATGACATGAAGCATTGGTTACAAAATGGACCAATAGAAATCATGAAGAAAATGATACATAGGATTATAGGTTATCTAACCCTAGACAAGAAGAAGACCATGCAATGTTTAAGCTATGAAGAATTTGGGGCTAACACTAGAGCCAAGTGGAATGGACATGGTCTATTCATTACAAACATTTCTAATCCACTAATTGAAATTTTAGTGATAATCATTTCTCACAAATCCTATCAATTGAGAAAGTTGAATAATGTACCTTGTATGGTTATGGATCAAGTGTTGAAGATTGTGATGAAAGATCATGAGTATGATCTTGGCAAGCTACATAAGTTATAACTTGCATAGAATCTATCATCAATAAGAAAAGTGAAGAATTCAATGTGTAAGTTTGGATCCCTAATTGTTTGTATTTTCTTTTATATCGAAAAGTATTTTCGAAAGATTGGAATTGTTGTACGAGAGAAAAACAAACCAGTTATAAGGAAAATCAATGAGTATATTACTCAATTGGGAGAAAATTTTGAAATGTAATGAATTCTTATTTTGAGGAATTTAAGAAAAGAACGAAAAAGGAGAATGAGAATTCCAAAAGAATTGGTCACAAAATATTACAGTGACATAGGTTTTCTTGTTGACACAGACAATACTTTTGTACAAGTAGTTAAGCTGAGGAAGGCTTGGTTACAATGTTTTGAATATGAGATAGAAAGTGATTTTGTAAAGGAAACCATTGATGCACCGCTCAAATAAGAGATAGACACCTTTTTCCTTTTTATTTTGTTTTATTTTATGATTTTATGAATTGATTTTCCCCTTCAAAAGTGACTTTGATCTTTCTGAATTTGATAGGCAATTAATTAATTAACCATTCAAATGATTTAATGTTGCCATTGATTTGAAAGTCTGTTATTTTCCTCATTTACCTCATTTGTCTTTAGTTTTTCATTTTTTGATCTAAATTTACATTGTTTTAGGTTCTTTGCCAATTTCAAGGTGTCTACAAATTCCCCTCTTTGAGATAATATGTGAAGCTCATTAGTTCAAATAATTTCTCAATTTTCTTATTTTTATCCAAATTTTGATCATTGTCTAATCACTGATGTTTTATTGATTCAAGGTTGATATGATGCCTGATTATTGATGATTTGATGCATGATTATTGATGATTTGGTGCTTGATTATCGATAATTTGATGCTTGATTGCTAATATTTTCAAGATCCTTTGTTTAGCATAGTTTGTTTGGATGCGTAGTTTATTTGATCATTGTTAAAATTGGCTTGAGTATAATGTTTTTGATGTTTGGAATATTGTGATGCCTCAGTATGTTGTAGGTTATAATTCCCCCTTATAAATTAAATTGGAAAAATAATGATTGGTAATATAGTATATTCTAATTTGATTTCTAAAAAATGTTGATGATATAGTTTGATAGTAAAAATGAGTTGAAATGGAACAATTCCTAGTTTGAAGAAAGATGTCTAAAGGCATAAAATGAGGGGAATAAAGATGAAAATGTCATAAACGGCCCAAGTGAGGGTTAAATAGGTCAAAAGACATTTTACCCATTTCATTTTTACATTCCCTTTTGACCTTCCACCTTGTTGAGTTTTGATTTGGCAAAGATGGTGGTCCCATTGCGAGAGCACAGATTCAAGAGGGGTCACAAATATGAGCATCCAATTGACTATGGTGCCCTAGTAACTCATTGAGATACTTTGTAATTTTGAATTTTTGGATTTTGACATGAATTTTTAGGTTTTTGGGTGATGAGGACTGATAAATGCATAGTTTGTACATTGCAGCACATTTAAAGTTTTTTTAGCACATTTAAATTGTTTTAGCACATAAGTGACCTAGGATAACCAATCTGTGATGTGAAATAGAACTTATGCATGAAACCTAGGGTTCCAAATTAGCATATAGTAAAAAGATATAGTGCATCTGCAAAGAGAAATAGTGCATCCACCTATTTTAGCACATATACATCTATTGATAACGCATACACAAAAAGAAATAGTGCATTTAATTTTGGGATGAATCACACATGTTTTTAAATGTAGGTCAAATTTTTGTAGTGCATTTGTGATGGTCCTTATTGCATACATATGGTGTAGCTCATTTGTATAGCAAATCAATTCATACAAGAGACTTTGTAGTGTTTGTGAGTTTGATACCACATTTTCATTATGTAATAGCACTTATGGGTAATTTAGTAATGCTTATGCATATTGTAGTGTATCCATGTGAGGAAATGGTGCATATAATTAACTTTATAGAACTTTTGGTTGTTGTAACACATGTACCAAGTGCAATAGCATAATTGATGTATTGAATGGTGCAAAGTAACCTTGTGATATATTTGGTGCCTTAGATAGTGCATATGGCTAGTTTAGGGGTTGTCCAATAGAAAAATGTCCTGATAGGTAGAGTCAAATGTGGGCAACATTGATCAAAGTGTAAGACAGAATCTTGATGTGGAATGGATGAGCCTAGATTCACCTTAGATACTTGTTTGCATATTGAATCAAAATAATAAGGAATATGTGGTTATAAAGTGATGTGTAGAATCAGTCAAGCGATTTTGGATAGATAGAAAAAGTGCCCCCCAAAGTAGGGAAAACTAATATATCTCTCTCAAGATATAGATTGGGACAAAAAATAGGTTCAAGCTAGAACCATTAGCTAGATAACTAGATGTTAATTTTTTAATTGATGTACAATAATCATGTATGATGAAAAAATGATGTTAATATTTGGATTTTTGGTGAAATAGGTATGCGGACGTAAGCTCATGGTCTAAGGATTATACCCATGGTCATTGGAGTCCATTGAAAAATTATTAGCAGCTGATTGATAGACTATTGATAGATGTGGTTTTACATATCTTCATCAAATGCCTCAATTCCAAGTGAATTGGGGATTTTTGATAGTTGTGGTACTTAGACCACAATACTTTTCACATGCCCCCTAGAGAGATGATGATTACTCCCAAGGATGTATACAAGATTCTTAGAATCTCTATAGTAGGAGATCTAGTATATTATGATCAAATAGATGATGGGACAACCTTTTGAGATGTATTTGTAGATGTTGATATTGGGTATGATAGTGTGTCATGGCTTCAGATGCTAAAGTATGAGACCTTACTGGGGTTTTGGCTAGCATGATAGGGATTTCTCCCGTTAGATAGGTGAAGACATGGATGTCCAGTTGGATGAGGTTGTAATATTTAGGATATGATTGATTGACCTCAGATATTTTCATGGGGTAGCTACATTTTATCCCACTTTTATACTGATTTTCATTAGGTGGTATACTCAGGGACAACACCACCTTTAGTAGGTGTTGTATCATTATAGATATGGATATGGGAGCATCTTCCCATTACTTGGATGATATGTGTGTGAGAAACCACATGATATGCCATATATATACATGTATTCAAGTGTGATTATCCAACCCCATCTAGGAAAGATCGAGTATTGGTGATGGATGTTGGATAATCTTGATGAGGTCATTTTGAGGCCATATAGGATTATGGAGCCTTAAGTCAAGGATGATGATAAGATGGTTTACTTCTTTTCTCCTTGATACTTGGTTAGATCCCCTTAGTGATTGAGAGATTCTATCTTAGGAGGGTGATCAGATATTTTGATTGTCGACAAGGGATGCCATAAGGAGTGGCACTTTATGCCTGTGTTTAGGCAGAGAGATGAGAATGGGGCCTAACATTGGAGTATGAGTCATGTTGAGCGGCTTTCATTCAAATGATAGGAACCCCACAAAGATAATCTTTAAGGGATGGTGAGGAAGATGCAAGGATGGAGGGGGACTATGATTGATTGTTCAAAGAGCATCCCAACTGAAGAAACATACATCTAGTAGAGCCAATACATAGGAGAGAGGAGCAGTTGAGCAAGGGAGAAGATGGGGATGAGGGGGGTGGTTGAGAGAGAGGTAAGGCTATGGTGTTGTTGAGATGTAGAGTTAGGCCATAGGGTCTAGTACATAGGTAGATGTTAGGATAGAGGCTAGATGATGTTGGTAGTGGTAAGCCTAGAGAGGTCCATAAGTAAGGTGGGGTTGTGATGAGAGGAGGTATAGGTGGTGGTGCAAGTCCAAGACAGAGGGTAGATTATTTGGATCAAGGTAGCACAATGTAGACTAGGGCCATGCTACCAAATGATGTTCATTTTTTTAGGCAACAGAGGCTTCAAGTTTAGGACTTGACCATAAGGGAACAGAGCTCATAGCCACAGGTGCAACCATGGGTATCTAAAGCTTTGGGAAACCACCAGTGAGACTAGGTGGTTCATGTGATATGGAGGTCCATATGAGTGCCATGGAAGCACATGTCAGATTGATTGGTAAACAGATTAGTCAGTTATCGAGCATAGTGCAAGCATTCATAGCTGCGATGACACCGAGGCCTCCACCTTCACCACCATCACTGAGGATAGATGGGGCAAATAATTGTTAGGTGGTCTCTACCATTCTTGGGACATAGGCTATAGGTTCTATAGAGAAGGCTCCATGAGATGGGATGAGTGCCCCCTATGATCAAGCACATCCTGATCAAACATAGACATATAGGACTAGAGGCCTAGTTAGTGATCTTATGTATCATTTTGTATGGCATGTATTGGCCCATCAGATATATCAGTTATGACAATGATCTTTTGATATATTATTATTTCGAGCAAGCATTTACATTTGTATTTATGTTGTATTTTTATGTCTTTGTTTCATGGACTTTAAATTATTGATGTCATGGATGATGTGATGTGCATATGTTGTTTTATTTTTATGATAGTTATAGATATGGATGTAATTTGGATTTTAAATGTGTAGATGAGTAAATGCTTAGTGTAATGAAATAATATGTAGATGATGGATATGCTAATGAAATGGATGAATGTGATGAAATATAATGTAATAAGATGATAAGGAAAATAAGATAAATATAATAGATGGTAATGTCGGGATATAAAAACAATTTAATGTAATGATAAAAATGAGAATGAGACAATGAATGCAATGTGTTAATATGATGACATGAAATGATAAAAATATAGAAAAATAAATAAGAACATATGAGTGTGATAAGATGAAATGAATATGATGTAAAATGAATAAAAGAAGAAGATTGAGTTAAAATAATGATGGACATGAGATAGAAATGAATGAAAATGAAAATAAGTAAAGAAAAGGAAATGCAATGTAATGAAATGGGTTAATGATAGAAAAATGAGACAAGTGTAATAATGAAATGGAATGAATAATAATAATAATTTGAAAATGGTTTTAGTTAAAGGAAAGTGGAAAAATGGAAAGAAATGATAACAATAAAGAGAAATGGTGCAATGTTTGATATGTAATAGGTAGCGTAGCTGTTGGGAGATTCATTTGGAGTAAGTGTGCATTTGAAAGCATGGAAAGCTCACTAGACTAATCACAATAGGAGGTGGAGATGGGGGATGTCAGCCAGGGAGGTTGGTTGAGGCAATGATTGACGAAAAAGTGTGTCTGGCATACATCAAGTGAATTGGTGTATCAACCCAAGGTTCAAGCATTAGTTCATGACTAGGGCAAGTCAAGTCAGACAAGGCTGCTCCAAGCACAACCTAGGGGTTTGGGAGGGAGGGTGAAAGAAGCTCCTTTCTTGGCATTGTTGATATTTTTAGGGAGTGTAGCACAATGGGCATTGTAGGAGGAATTTGAGTGTGATCCTATGATGCAAAAAGAGAGTAGTCCTCCTTGGGAGACAAAAAGTGTGCTAGAAGTAGTGATGAATGCAACGAAGATGGAATCTCCTAGGAAGACCACATGAAAAGTGTAGAGAGTGATAGAGGATGTTAGTGTGGATGAGGTGACAAGTGCAACAAGTTAGTTGATTAGCCTCAAAATCCCTACACAAAGGTCAACAAATGAGGAGATGGGCATATTGGGGGTGATGGAGCCATAGCTAGACATAGAGGGTGGGGTGCAAGCAACAAGAATAGTGGAAGAATTATGGAAAATATTGGCCACATAGAGAGTCCAAGAAAAAATGCAAAATAATAATTCATATTTTTGTTGGGTTTGATGGATAAAGATTGTGAAGATGGAGTGCAAATAGAAGCCAAATGGCTGCAAGTAGTGGTGAATGTAGAACAAGCATGAGTACAATCATTGGAAGCTGAGTTGTGAGTGAAATGGTCATGAGTAGAGGGGAATGATGCAGGAATCTGAGATGAGAAAGCACAAGCATAAAGATTGCAAGATTCCCTAAGGATGGCATGAAAGTGCATAGAATGAAATAGTGTTATTGGAGGTGTAGTCAAGTTCATTAAATGATGCGATATAAAAAAATGAACATTATGTCATTGTATCTACAAGAGTGGTTGGTAGCTAGAGAGGAAAATGTGAGGCAATTGTAGTAGAGACTGATTCAAAAAAAAGTAGATGTGGAGCATTGGAGAATGACAACCAAAAAAATGCAATAAGAGCAGGACATGGCTCAACAAGAAATCATTGATTCGAGTATAAATAAGATGGTGGACAATGTGTTTGCAGATATGCAAAGGACTACAAAAGTACACTAGGAAGCCACCTATTATATGGGGCTATATTATTAGTTGGTCTTGTTGGATTGGCAATGGGAGACCCAATTTGTGGATAGAAAATTTATGCAACTATTGAATGCTTAACTGCATAGCATAGGAGGTTCCCAATACCAATGGATGTTCTTTGGGTGTGAGGGGAATCCATGCCAAGAGCCTCATCTTCTAGGACTATGCTAAGGGAAATGCCCCAAGCCAAAAATCCTAACATGTCATCTCCATAAGGGAGGCTGGAATAAGTGATCTACTAGGTGTTTCTTTCGATGTAATTGTATTTTTTCTACCATAATAGAATTTAAGAAATTTGGTTTATGGCAAACAAAAAGGGTGACTAGTGCTCATTTAGTGTTTATGGACAATGTAATTGGAAGTGGCTAATTATTATTGTATTTTCATTTTGATGTTTTTGACGATATGTTTTGGATGTTTTTGGTATTTTTGAAATTATTTTGCATGTTTCTAGTATTTTTGAGACTATTTCCCTTGGATTTTTTTGGTATTTTTGAAATTATGGACGGTTACCAAAATCCACAAAAAAGCATGAGAAATGAGATATTTAGAGGGAGACACTTATGTGTGATAACCGAATGTCAAAGTGGGCTCTCAAAGAAATATGAGTATAAACTTGTGTAACATATTGTGAGAGTAGAAGTGCACAAGGTGAAAAAAATTGTGAAGTGCTCACTCATGAATTGTAGTTGAAACTAGAGTGTAAAAGTCTATGTATATTTATAGCCTTTACAAACAAGCTTAGGGCCAAAGTTAGGATTTTTCTTTAGGTGTGTGTTGAGACAAATAGTTACAGGGCTAGTAAAAAGATGTGTGGGCCTAAGAAAGTGCGTTGGTGCCCAAAAAAGGCATTGGAAGGCCTAAAAAGGTGTTATGCAGCCTTGAAAAAGGTATTTGGGCCTACAAAGGCATGGGATGGCCTAAAAAAGGTGCTAAGGGGCATCGAAAAAGACATTTGGGTAGAGAAAAGGCTCTGATGGCCTAAAAAGCACTAGGATTCCCAAAATATACCTTTTGGGCCTAAAAAGGTGCTTTGGGCCTATAATATGTGGGGGAGGCCATTGCAGTCTCTCAAATGCTTACTTTTTCTATGGCACCATTGGCTCCGAGGCTCAAGGGTTTGAATGATGTGGCCTTCAATCTTGGATTACTTCTTACGCCAACCTGATAGAGTGCTCATAGCACTATTGGTGCAAAACAAAATGGTGGCCTAGATGGATAGTGATGAAAGAGTGTGATGGATATCTATAGAAACCTAAATGATGCCTAGGTTACCAAAGTGTCACTAAATCATTAAGATGAGATATGAGGTTGCAAGGACATTTCAGGATAGCGTTGATATATTTTTAGAAGGGTGTTGGATCAATCATGGCCTCTGCAACATAAAAAAAATTGAGAAACCCTTTTGATATCATTGTGAGAGAAACAAAGTTAATAAGTCTTCAACCATATACATTGTGCCAGATTTTCCAAAGCCCTAAGATATGTTTCAAGACATAACACCGTTGCTTTTAAATTAATTTATGCACTTGTTTGTTGTCTTTGCTAGAATTTATAAGGTAAGGATTATGCCATAAAAAAATTAAATATTTTTTAATGTAGAGGGCCTCACTATTGATTTCATATAAGACTAGTCAAGGTACACAAACCCATCTCGAAGGAGAAACAATTATAGACAGACACCAGCTCAACATGAAATCAATGGATCATCGGATTGAAAAATGCAAAAATAATTCATGATAAATTAAAGACAATATTTGTGGCATGTTTGTGATTGCTTGTTTGATTTTTTCATTCATTTGTGATAGTTTTGATGCATTTGTGACTATTCATTTTTATTTTTAAATATTTTTTTACTATTTTTGATGATTTTTTACTATTTTTTGACTATTTTTAATGATTTTTTATATTTTTTAACTTTTTTTGATGTTTTTAAATTTTTTTTTACTTTTTTGGATTATTTTTTATTTGGTGGTAGCAAAAGAAAAAAGCAAGTGAGATTTGTTGGAATATGGAGATCATCGAGCTCAAGATGAAGGCTAAAAGGGACATTCCTGAGTACATAAAGAGTTAAGGAGGCCAAAAGTGGGCTTTGGAGAACATGTTCACATGTATGAAGGCTAAAAGGGGGCTCTTAGGGCCATATTTGAATTTATGGAGGCTAAGTGGATTTTTGGGACCACAAATGGAATTATGAAGGCTAAAAATAGATATTTGGGATTTTTGGTAGTGGTAGATATTTGAGATGTGCATTGAGTTTCTTGTAATTCATGCCTATGATATCTTAAAACATAATTGGACTCCATGTTTTGACCAGGTTACTTACCTTCCATTTATTTATGTTTGTTAGTTTTCTTTGTTGTGAACTATTTCTAATGCCAAGAAACCACTAGACTAGAACCCACAAGTGTTTCTTAGTTAGGTATGTGTGAAATTGACTCAAAGGTGGCATTCGATACCTCTCTTTCTCAGTGCCCTATTAATTGTGTCAAATAATGTAGAGATATGAAATGAAAAGGCTGAAAACAAGCAAAATTGGGGTGGATAGTGTTGTTGTATCCATGTCCTATTGTATTTTAACATTAAAGGACTTGCGTTGTTAGGGAAGTCCAAAGGTGGTATCTCTCACTCCTTTTATACAAAAATAAAAATAAAAATTGGGAATGTTTTTTGGTTGTTTGGATGTTTTTTTATTTTTTAAGATATGAGGTGGTTCCTCAAGGTTTTAGACATAGAACTATTTGAGATGAATATTGTCAATGGGTTTTGCTAGTTATTCTCCATCACAATTGGAATGTTTGTATGTACCTGTCCCAAAATATTTTGTGATGATATAAGGGCCAATCCAATTGGCTTCACGCTTTCTCTTATTTTCTCACATTGCCTAATTGTTTGGGTTTTCATGTAGGACAATATCCATTTTGAAAAACATGAGGCATCACCCTCTTGTTGTAGTGTCTGGATAGTATATTCTAATACACTTTAAGATGTTTGTGTGTTGTGCATTGGTGTTCTTCTAGGAATTCCAGTTGTTTTAAGTGGGTCATTCTATAGTCCTTGTCTAACATGACATCATGGAGGCTGACTCTTAGAGATGGGATTTCAACCTCTAAAGGGAGAATTGCTTTACTATCATAAACCAAAGAGAAGGGTGATGTGTCCATAGGTGTTCAAACACTTGTCCTATAGGCCCATAGAGCAAGATTTAACTATAAATTTCAATCCCTACTAGTGTCATTGATGGTTCTTTTGAGGATTTTAATGATATTTTTATTGGTGGCCTCTACTTGGCGATTTTCCTTGGGATAGTAAATTGGCGATGAATGGTGGATGATGTGAAAATTTTCACATAGCTTCTCAACTATTTGATTTTTCAAATACAAGGCATTTTTCATTAAGATGGCATGAGGTATACCAAACTAATAAATGATATGGTTTAGGATAAATGAGGAGATTTGTTTTTCAGTGGAGTTTATGAGTAGTTCTGCTTTGACCCATTTGGTAAAGTATTTAGTTTCTATAATAATCCATTTATGTTTATTGGATGAAGGTGGGTTAATCACACTAATTAAGTCAAACCCTCACTAATAGAAAGGCCATGATGGGCCAGAAATAACCCATTCTAAGGATTATTTGGCTAGGGTGAATCTAATGAAATGTGACCCACAAATACTAGCATGAAACTCTTATAGAGAAACCTTAGACTTGTCAGTTTCTAGACACCTAAATAAAGTTATGCCTAGACCTTTCCTATGCAATGTATTAGCCACCAAAGTGTAGTACGAGGTTTGTTGGATAAAGCTTCATTTTTGGTTTTGGGATAGGTTAGAAGGCATAATGTTATTGCATAATTAGGCATAACTAGAGTTATACCAAGGGGAGTCAGGAGTGTCTAAGCAGAAAATAATGTGGGATTTGAGTAAATGCAGTTTGAACCATCTCCTCTACTAAGAACTCATATCATTCTTGTTGATCCAATAGCTAGAGTAAGGAGGTAAAAGTAGCCATAGAACGAATTTCCCTATTCTTGTCTTTGGTAATCTAAAAGAAGCATGCCTTGAGAGTATCAATCAAATATTTGTAAGGTATCAATTTTTCATCTTTGGTTTGATATGTATCATTCACCTAATTGATGATAAGCTAGGAATCCACATAGACCTTTATTGCCATCAATTTCTATTCTAAGACTAATTTAAGTCCAAGAACTAAGGCTTCATATTCTACCGTATTATTAGTGCATGAGAACAAAAATTTGTATGACTTTGGTATATTCATGCTTAAAGGTGTGATGAGTAGAATCCTTGCACATGAATCATGATGTGTATATGATCCATAAAAATTAAACTTTCATGTACCTAGTTCTATCTGAAGGATGTGTGTATATAGAAACATTAGTAAGATGGGATTTGAGCTTTCTAGGGGTGCCTTGGCCAACTGATCTACAATGGCTTGTCGTTTTATTACCTTCCTATCAACATACTCTATGTCAAACTCACTTAAAATCATCACCCATTTGGTTAGCAATCCTATTAATGTTGTTTTCCTAAGAAGATACTTGAGAGGATCATTTTTGGCTATGATTTTTACCTTGTGTGTTAGGAGGTAGTGGCGTAATTTTTGGGAAGTAAAAACCACTTCCAGAAATTCCTTCTCAATGAAAGTGTAGTTGAGATCATAGTTAACCAAGGTTTGACTAATGTAATTCATGGCTCATTCCTTTCCTTGGTCATTGTCCTATGCTAAGAGGGCTCCTATTGTTTTTTCTATAGGGAGATATACAATAATAAATGTTTGTTTGGCATAGGAGGCACCAAGATAGGTGGCTTCATTAGATAATTCTTGAGAAGATAAAAAATTGTTTGATACTGATTGTTCCGCTTGAAAACTATGTCTTTGTGTAGAAGGTGAGTGAAAGACACAAATCCCTTGACCAACTAACATATGAATCTTCAGGTGGACTAAAGTCTTCCTTGGAGAGAATGGAGCTAGCTCAAGTTCTTGGGAGGTTTCACTTTGACAATAACTTGTATTTTTTTAGGATCTACCTCTATCCCTTTGGAAGAGACAATATAACCTAGGAGCTTTTCGGGTTGCACCCCAAAAGCACACTTCTTGGGATTCAACCTAACTTTGAGAGATTCTAGACATGTGAATATGTTGTCTAGAATTGGAAGATGGTCTTCATGAGTATGAGACTTTTCTATAAGTTCTTCTACATAATCTTCTATAAATGTGAGCATCATTTAATGAAATATTATGGTCATAATTTATTGATATGTAGCTCCTACGTTCTTTATACTGAAGGGCATGATGTTCCAATAGAAGGTCAACCATGCACAAGTAAATGTTTTTTTCTCTTAGTCTTTAGATGCTATCCTAATTTGGTTATAATTCGAAAAACCATACATAAGGGAGAACATAGAGTGTCCAATTGTTAAGTCTACAATGATGTCAATTCTTGGTAAGGGAAAGTCATCTTTGGGACATGCTTTGTTTACATCATGAAATTCAATGCATATCTATATACTGTCATCTTTCTTTGAAATAGGTACAATGTTGGAGATCCATAAAGCATAGGCTAATGGCCTGATGAAGTTGGTATGAAGTAACTTTACCAACTCTTATTTTACTAATAATGCTATATGTGGATGCATTTCTTGAAGCTTCTACTTAACTGGCTTAGCTTCTGGAGAAATGTTGAGATAATGAAGGATCAGATTAGGATCTATCCCCAGTATGTCAAGATAAAACCATGCAAAGTTAATTTGTCTTTCCTTAAAAAAGTGAATGAATGCACTTCTTTCATTTGGATTTAATGACTATGATAGGTGAATGACTCTAGGTTTTTTCTCTATCTTGATGTTGACTTTCTTTGTTGGCTCAATTAGGATAGGTGACCTATCTTATAAATACTTGGGTAAGGCATCAATTATCTCATTGATGGGTACCATAGTTTGGTTTTCACCATTAGATGCATCACTTCTATTTGTTTCTATTTTTTTAATCCAGACCTAACACAATGTGGTTTAGGTTGCTAGATTTGTGAGGTGTTAAAACTCTATTTGTGTGACTAAGATGATTGATACTAGACCCATCCATAGGTTCTTCTTTTGGTTCTAATCTCAAAGTTGGTTCAATTATATTAAGGTATATACAAATGTTGCAGTCAATGTCAAATTTGGGAATGTTATGAGGCTTAGTTGTATCCAAATGAATAAGGTCAGGATGGATCAAAGATAATGACTCAGGGTATGGATATGGTTCAGCTTGGTTCAAGGATATGACCTCATTTGGTGACTCATAATCATATCTAGTAATTCTAAATCTATACTTTTTCTAAGTTCTCTAAGAAACTACTATTTTTGAACTATTCATTATCCTCATTTTCAATTTCTACTCAAAATAAATCTGGAAATAGGGTCTAAAATTAGAATCCTTCATTAGGTTCATCATCACCTTATGGAGTGAGATTAGGTGTTTGTTCCATATCTTCCTCTAAATTAGTCTGTCATGAATCAAATTTGTGTAGTGAAGGGGACTCTAAGCCAAAATAAAATTCATGTGCTATGGTTATGTTCTTTGTAGAAATGTGAATTACATCACATTATTTATCATGAGTAGATTCTTGAGATAGTGAATAAAATTACCATTTGGTAGAGTCTTTATCATCTATATCATTAATGGAATCCACAAATGTTTCTTCTACAACATGTAGACCAAGGAGGGATAGGTTTATATTCTTTAGATGGGATGTGCTCTAATCTACAGTATCCTTCTCTTTTGGTACCCAAACCAAAGTGGAGGAGGATGAATCTTTGTATCTATGTCGTGACTTATCTAGGTGTGGTGGTTTAGCATAAGGTGGAAAACCTTCTTTTTCTTATTCTGAATAGCCTACTATTTTTTATTTTTTGGGTATGAACTATATTGCTAGCAGTTCAACAATACCTTTACCTCTTCCTAAAGGATTGTCCCCTTGGTAATCCATTTTCTTCATTAACTCATAACCTTTTCTAAGAAGGTGGGGAGAAATATCAATATTTTGCATTCTCTTGTATTCTTCTTCTATGGTGCTCAGAGATATGCCACTTTCATTTTAAAAGTGTCCATTGTAAGTGTTCTTTGTAGTTGGTCTACCATGAGATTTAGGAGATAGTGGTGGGGCAAACAATGAAACTAAATATTCTCCTAGTCCCTTGCATTGTAGTTTGCACTTTCGTTCAAAATATCT
This sequence comes from Cupressus sempervirens, assembly GCA_028749045.1. NCBI lineage: Eukaryota > Viridiplantae > Streptophyta > Pinopsida > Cupressales > Cupressaceae > Cupressus > Cupressus sempervirens. The sequence continues at coordinate 555,948,862 of CM053788.1, read as the reverse complement.
CATTAAACAACTCATTTTTTCATAATATTTTTGATTTAAGTCTTTGGGTAGCAATGATGATGAGGTAGAAACATTGGAATAACCCACTTTCTCTTTTCCCTTAGTCATTGTGGAAAAGTGGTTGCTGTCTTGGCTAGTGGAGCTTGAAGTTTCTATTAATGTAGAATGGCTAGCATTACTTGTCAAGGTGGGGACTTCTTCCTTGTTATGAGAAGTAACAGAATGTCAATATTGTGTCTATTTTATATCCCTGGTTATAGTTACCTCTCGACCCATGTATAGAAATTTCAAACATTGATGATATGTGGAGGCAATTGCTCACATGTCATGGATCCATGACCTACCTAATAGGATGTTGTATGTTAGTTTCAAGTCCAAGAATTGACAAATGGTTTCTTTCATGACCTAGCCAACCCTTATTGATAAAATGACCATATTTAGAGGAACTTTCCTCATCATCATAAGGCTTAGTTATAATTTTTCTCTTGAGATCAATAACATCCTGTGTATATCCTAGTGTTTTTACTAGGCTTAGCATGCAAATACTTAGACCAGCCCTACTATCAACCAAGAATCTCTTTACTTTGTTCTTGTGTATGAAGACTTCAATATGTAATAGAGAGTTTTGTGGATGAGTGAAGGACATGTCATCTTGTCCCGAGAAAGATACATAGTGAGGGGCAACAAGGTTGCTTACCATGTTTTAGAATCTAGTAACATCAAGATCATTGGGCACTAAGGCTTTTCTGAGTATCTCTTTATGCTCTAGTAATATTTGCAACAATTCAAAGATGGAAATATGGGTAGGAGATTTTAATAGCTAGTTTGTAATGCCTTGCCCAAAGATCCTTGGAACAAGGATAAATAAAAGCTAATTTTTTTTGAACAAGTATGGAATTAAACAACATCAACATGATATCAGTCATAGGATCACAATGGAAGAATTAACCAACCAATCCTAGAAACCAAAAAATTTCCAAGTGTCACTACTTACTAGCGCATCCAAAACCAACTAAGAAAGTTGAAGGAAATAAGAAACCATAGATCTCTGACTTGTTCAAATCTAGGAAGGGGTGCATCCCAAGAGGGTACCCAAAACACCCTTGGACTCTTGACCAACAAGTCTAGAGATACCTATTGTTTGTCCAAGTAGGTTTTTGCAAAGATATCAAGTGATACTTTTCTAGTATCATGCGACATTTCACAGTACTACCAGGTAATACTTTTTCGACATCATGTGATATTTCTTAAAACTACTACGTGATAATTTTAGGGATCACATGATAGAGTTCACTAATCTGGTGTGATATTTTACCAGTGTTGCATGATAGAACTTATAATTGTTGTGTGATTCTTTCCATATATCATATGATATTTATCCTTAAGGTGTGCGATACTTTTCTAGTATCGGCCAATGTTGAACTTCTATTGCCCAAGAATGAAAGCAAATAACTTGATGAACAATCAAAAGGGAAAAAGAGTTAGAACCTCCACACCAAGGATTAATAGATCCACAAATATCAAGGCTCAAACACTTGAATGAGGCAAAACAACCAAGCATGCTAGAAAAGATGAATTAACCATCTAAACATCTAATCCATAATATCTAGTCAACACGTTGAAAAGTAACATCTCAATAACATACGTGAGAATAAATAAACTATCACTATGAATTGAAATAAAATAAATCAGATGGAAACATACTCTAGAAGATATGGAGAACCAAGTGAGTATCCAACTTCAAAATTGAACAAGGAGAAAGGTCAACCCTATACATCAGTCCCCAGTAGTGGTAAAGGTAGCTACACCTCCCAACCATTTAAAACATGTATGCCCACTCCTATTGTATTGATGGAGATAATGATCCAACCATGAACACACATAAAAAAATGTCCATGGCTAACTCTCATGCTAGACTGTAAAGAGGATTGAAACCAAGATAATGAGACAATGCAATTATAAAAGGTCCTAGTTAGACACTATATTAATCAACTATGTAGGGATTCTAGTGGAGATTAAGTTGCTTTGCATCATAAAGCCCAAGCTAACTATCATGCAGAAACACTCCCCAAGGAGGCCATCACATTGTTCCCTCGAACAAATATTGTATAGACACATGCCTTAAAATTTACTATCAAGCCCCTACTCTTGGATAACTGCCAAGTACTCACATTTTAATTATCTTAGATTTATTATTGGTAATTTATTTAGTTATTAGAAACTTCTTCATGCCAACCCTCTAGGAAATGGACACCAATGTCACAAGAGAAGCCCCTCCACTATCTACCCTACATACCCATGTTTATCACATGATGAGTTCTTCTATGAAATGCATATCTCCAAGTCAACCCTAATGAACATAACTCCACCAATGACAATTTGGAGATCGAGCCTCGTAATCACTTGACAATCTCATGTGCATGTGCTCATGTATGACACACCAACAACATGAAGATCATATAAACAAGGGTTGGATGAGAACACGACCTAAATAACACTTGACCAAATACAAGATTAGAAGTAAGGATGTTCCATGTATCCCAATGTAAGCATAAAAATGAAATAATGGTCGAATTAACATGTTATAGATAATCCAAATCCACAAACAATACTATGCCAAGAAAACTAAAGAAAAATGGGTGGCACACAAATCAAGTTGAAAACCTCAAAAGCCCAACATTGACAAAAATAAGAAAAATAAAAACCTATTCTACCCTTGAGTAAAAATGCCACAAAAATCCAATAAAAATTGGTTTTGAACACTATATACAAAAACAACCAACATAACAGTGTAAAACCCCAAACCCCATCCCAAAAAGCAAGGAAATTTTCATACTCACCCAACCAGCTAGAGCTAGAACTCAAAAATAGAGGGGAACACCAGTTCGTAGCCTCCTAACAAATGGCTACCAAAAATAAAAGCTGAAAAAAATCTGAAATAGTAAAACAAGAGAGCCCTACCTGATAGCTAAAAGGGAAAATATAGGAATTTGAACAATAAAATAAAAGCCTAGCAGAAACTGTTGAAAGTCACCACAACCTAAGGTCTCCCTAAGCCAGATCTAATGAGCCCAATCTTGTGATGATCTCACACCCATAGCTCCTAAAATGAACATAAATACAATCCTATAGAAGAGGATTTGGAATTTTTCTCACATAATTCTATTTCCAAAAGTGAAAAGTGAGGAATAAAATTCCTTTTTGGATATATATTCACTTTTTGAGTGAATAAAGGATTAGGGTAATTTAGAAAACCACCTAGTTAAACCCTAATTCCACCCAAACAAAAATAGGCTATTCCAAGTAATTGGAATTTAGCTACAAAAAAGTTATCAAGTATTATATTAAATAAGATAAAGCCCAAAATTCCTTTAAACCAAAAACCATAGAAATCCTTAATAACTTTCACAACAATTGTGAACCTCTAAACACACAGACATGCTCATGGGTCTAATCACATAATGAAAATAATCCTAGATGTATTAAATCACTAGAGGGTTTAATTTAAATAATTAAATATGATATTTCAACCATACATGGGTAGTATTGGCTAGATATGAATAGTTGAATCACTAGCTCCATGTTCCACTATAGGGGATATAAATCATGCACATAAAACAACATAGTCAACTAAAATAGCATATAATAATATAGCCAAAGTGATAATGCATTAATCGCATTAAATAACGATTTATTTATTTGCACTAAAATAGTCCATTTACACCACTCACTCTTTCATAAAATATCACAAGGCAAGAATGAAGTAAATAACCATAGCATCAAATTCGAGTATCCAGAATCTAATAAGTCCATTATATAAATAGGAACAAAGTATATTTTTGAATATAAATAACTAGATATCAACATAAAGCATCATGTCACATCAATATGCATCATCATGAAGATATGATCAAATAGAACAACTTAGCATCTAACATCTATGATATTGGAAATCAAAATATAGTATCTGACTATTAGGTCATCTTCAATGTCATCTGACATGAGTGTCAATGTATCTCTCAAAATCAAATTATAACAAGGTACAAATTGCAAACATGAGAGGCACTACATCCTCCCTCACTAGGAATAGGCCTACTCTCGGAAGCCTATAAGAAGATAAGGGTACAAATCTCTCAACCATGTAGCATCTTCCTAAATAGAATAAGTCTCATTACTAAGGTCCCACTAAACCCTTATCTACTCTATGTCCCAACCCCTAAGGGTTAGCCTCTGATGTTAAAGGATATGAATGGGATCCAAAGAAATGTGTCCATCCCTCACCTACAAGGCATCCCAATCAAGTATGTCAGTCACATTAGGAATATACTACATCAAAATAAAAACCTGGAAAACATCATGGATGTGTGATAGGCTAGGTGGAAATGCTAGTTGATAAGCAATAGGATGGATCCTCTCAAGGATCTCAAATGGTCTGAAAAACTGTGGCACTAACTTAGAGCCTTTCCCATAATGATTAGGGCTCTTTTGCAAAGACACTCTCAAAAACACCTAGTCACCTACTAAAAAGTAACCAAATGCTCTCTAATATGAACAAGCTATTGCTCCATATCCATAAGCATCTTTAGAACTAAAATAACTCAATCCTCTAAATGATTCCATCTTAAAGGGGTATGACATGGTATACCATACAAGGCTTGAAAAGGTGACATACCAAGAGAACTATGGTACCCATTCTTATATGAAATTTAACAAGGTATAAATAATCCTCCCACTTCACCTTACTATCCATCACATACATGTGACGCATGTCATCTAGAATCTAGTTCACTATCTCTATTTGACCATCAGTCTTTGGGTGGTAGGCCAAACTAAAATTGAGTTGCATGCCCAAAGCATGCTGGAGAGATGTCCATAGTACTAAACTTGATGCTAGATCTCTATCTGGTAAAGTATGACAAGGGATTCCATGCAATTGAACAACATCTTCCAAGAAAACCTTGGACAACTTGTCCACCATCTCCATGATACAATCATGTCATCATGATGACATAAGTAACTCTATGATAAAATCAATAGATATAGTATCTCATTTCCACTTTGGAATGGTATGCAACTAAAAAAGACCCACTGGATATTGATGATCTACCTTCACTCTCTAACACTCAAGACATTTAGTAAAAAATTCAGCAACATTGTGCCTCATCCATACCCAAAAGTACAATTTTCAAAGATTGGCATGCATATTCTTGATGCCAGGATGTGCAAAATATGGTGCATGATGTGCTTCTAACAAAATCAAGGTATGAAAATCACTAGATATCAACACATAAATGTGCCCCAAGTATCATAGCATTCCATCGAACTCTAACAAATACCTTAAAAACCTCCCCTCAAGGGTACATCCAAACTCAATTACTATCTTCATCTCTTCATATAATGTGTCACCAGGCAAAGCCTCCAAGATAGGACCTTGTAAATCCACTCCTAGTAAAAAAATTGATATCTCATATCTCCTCTTGCTCAAGGCATCTGCGATGACATTTTCTTTCCCTTTATATAGTGAACATCAAAATTGTATTTATATAGGAACTCCATTCAAAAGCATTTTTGTGCATTTAGGTTTGGTTGAGTAAAGATATATTGAAAGCTATGATGATCACTATGCAGCTCAAACCTATGTCCCAAAAGAAAATGTCTCTAGTGCACAAGTGCATGCATGATGGATGCAAGTTCCAAATTATGAGTGGGGTAGTTAAGTTCATGGTCCTTGAGTTTGCTAGACTCATATGCAATCACACAACCATCATGCATCAACACTACAACCACACCTTCCCACAAAGCATTTGTGCAAACCATAAAATTGCCTATAGGATTAGGCACTACAAGGACTAGTGCACTGATCAAATGCTCCTTAAGAGAATTAAATGATTCCATACACTAGTTTAACTAAACATACTTCTTCACTTTTTGCTAAAGAAAAGTGATGGAATGAGCCACAAATGAGAAATCCTTCATGAATCGACAGTAGTAACCTACTAATCTCATGAAACTACGAACCTTAGAAACATTAGTGGGTGCTGGCCAATCCATAATAGCTCTTATTTTATTTGGGTCTACTACAATACCATTACCTATGATGATATGCCTCAAATAATATAGCTAAGACTATAAGAATCCACATTTACCCAAGTTTCCATACAATTGATGATCTCACAAGCACTGCAACACTTGGCATAAATGGACCCCATGTTCCTCTATAGTCTTAGAATAGATCAATATGTAATCCAATAATACAATGACACATCAATCAAGGTAAATGAAAAATAATCCATCCATTAGACTCATAAACACCAATGAATGTTAGCCTCATGAATACAAAAAGATGTCTATGAAATCATAATGCCCATAACATGTGCACAAAGATATTTGATGAATATCAACCTCATGAATATGAAGCTAATGGTATCCTAACTTAAGATCGATCTTTGAGAACACTCTCATTCCCTTCATCTAATCAAATAAGTAATCTGTCCTTAGCAAAGGATATTGGTTCTTCACCTTACCTTATTTAATTACCACTAATCAATGCATAAATGCAATGATCCATCTTTCTTCTTCACAAAGGTGACTGGTGCACCTCACAAGGATACACTAGGATAAATATGGCCCTTGGCCAATGATTCCTCCAACTATAATCTATTCTCACTCAAATCTTGAGTAGTCATGTGGTAAGGAGCTTAGGATATTGGCTTTGCTCCTAGAATGAGATCAATCCAAAAATCAATGTCATGTTGTGGTGGCATACCTAGAATCTCATGAGGAAATAAATTTACATACTCACAAAGGAGTGGTTTATCATCAAGTGCCATCATATGGCTCTCAACCTCCTCAAGGTCACTGACAAAGACTACAAAAATTTGATATCCCTTCCATACACACCACTTTAGTTGATTATCTAAGATCATCCAAAGTGAGACTAGCCTGTTGACCACTCCAAGCTCCACCTACCTACCTATGTCATCAACACACTCACCAAATTACATCAACAATCTATATTTTCCTAATGGGTAGCTAACCAATCTGTGTCAAACACAATGTTATACAATCCTAGAGGTAGGATGTGAAGATCAATGATAGTGGTGAAGGTACCCAAGTCCAATTCAAAACCGCTGGCCAAGGATTGCATAGCCACTTTGGATCCTATGACTAACTCAACTTGCTACCTATCAACCTGTCATACTACCACTAGCCCACATCGCTAAACAAGAGATGCTAATGTAAAGGACTCTAAAGCACCTGAATCAAATAATAATAAAAATGAAATACCATGCAACATACCTATAGCCTCGATTATGGTACCCTAGTTCTCATATTGATAGTTATCAACTGCTGCAAAAACTTGATGGGTTCTACCTACATTTCCCATGGTAGGCTCTAACCTGATTGTATCTCTACTATCTCTTAGAGATATATTCAAAGGATATTCCACCACTCTATGGTTGAGTTGACCGCATGAGAAACATGATCCTATAATATCAGTGCCCTATCCATGTCCACCTTGGGAAATACTAGAATAAGATGCACTCCCCTTGTTAGAGTTCTATTAGGACTATTGACCTCTACTCTGGTCACATCTCTTTTCTCCTATAGAACCTATACTCTATCCACCTTTAGACCAATATTGATGGTTTTGTCACCTTTGGCAACCATGACCACCCTATGAGGGTGTTGATTGGATTTGACCCTTTCCTAAGCACTGTGATTGAGAAAACCTCACATCCTACCCTAAAGTGTGTCTACTATGGCTCTTAGAACCTAATTTTCAACTGAACCCCTTGGTCACATTGCTCTCCACAATCCTTTCCTTTTTGGTAGCAAATGCAAGTGTCCTAGGTTGATGCATTTGAACATCTTCAATGATGGAGTCCTTAAAACCTCAGAAAAAATACTAAGGAGTATCTCATCATGGTTATAACATGAGTACTATCTAAGCTCAAAAAATATCATTTTGTACTGATCCACTTACATGATTCCTTATTTAATCTCATGGAACTCATCATCTTAAGCCTTCCTAAACTAAGGGGATAGAACCTCTCCTTGAATCTCTACCCAAAGATCTCCTAGGTGAGATCTACTAAATTGATCTAATCCTTAGGCTGAGTTTTGTCTTCTATATCTTGGTATTGGGTATTTTGTAACCTAGTAGTTTTGAAACATCAACAAAATGGTGACTCTAATAGGGAACTATCCAAAGAAATCATGTCTAGGCTATTTAGATATATGGTGAAAAGTTGTACAAATATTGTCATATGTTCACTCTTTCTTATGCTCGCACTATTATTGGCTCTTTTTAAGAGACAAACTTTAAGAATTTATAAATATCTCAATACCATAGAAGTTATATGACATATACTAGTCATACAAGTGCCTTATTTTCCACATAGAGTTTACATTCCCAAAGTATACAATATTCAAATTATTTGGGTTGGATCCCTCTATCAGATGTATTTTGAGAAATAATTTTCCCATGAAGAGTTTTGTCTTTTAACCAATATTAAAAGGTTTTTTTCCCTTTGTGGGTGGTGGATCAGTCTTAAGTTTTGTTAACTAGTGTCCATAATAAAGTGAAGAATGATTGATAGAAGGAGAAATACTAGATCATATGTTAGGGAAAACCTAGACATCCCTCTGTATATAGAGTTACAGAAGAGTGGTAAAAAGAACTAGTCAAAGAAAAAAGGAGAAATTAGTCATGCATGGAAACCTCGAGATAATTTTCATTTCCAACGTATAGTTGAGAATGAAGTCTTATCTTGTAGCTTGGAATCTAAGAGTACTAGGCTTCTAGGTAACCTTTTTGTTATAGATTTTCATGAAGAACATCCTTACCAAGACAAAATGGTGTCATCCATGGGGGATACTACTTTTAGATCTAGTGATTTAGGAGGAATAAATCAGCATCCTAGACCCAGAAGTATTCAATCAAGTAGATTTTATTCTCATCATGTTCCTTTCATTGTGAGAAACCTTATTGATCTTAGTGACCATGTAGGATAAAAAATAATGACCATAGATCCTAATGATTTTCTCACAGAGGTAGAGGTTCTTAGAAAAAGAATTGTTGAAGAAGATGCCAAACACACATGTTTGGAGAAGGAGATGAAATAATTTAATGTGATTACTCTCATTGAGAGAGACACCTTGCTTAGGAGAATGGTTGCATTGTAGGAACAAAATAGGAATTTAGAAGAAAGATCTTCTACATTGCATCCTTATGTAGTTGGAGATGATAAAATTTTGAGATCTAAAGTTCAAGAACAAGAACACCCTTTAAAAGAGAAGGAATATCCTTTTATTTCCAAAATCCAACCTTATAAGCCAGTTGAAAAGGATGTTATATATCTGACTTCAAAGAATCTTGATAAAGGGTAGCAGAAGATTGTAGGAATACAAATAAATGAGCCCCAAATCCCTTCTAAAAAATCCACAAGTCCTATTATGTCAAAACTTGACTTAGATTTAGTAACAACCAAGAAAGAAAGTGAAGATCTAGGGAAAGAACTTGAGAAGGTTGAAACTAAAGCCCAAGTTGATGAGACTAGAAGGAAAATACAATTTATCAAATCCAATTCTACCTTAGCATCTTGGAAAAATCTATCCTCACAAGCCATGCCTTATGTTCCAACTTGTGGACTAGTAGTGACTAACCAAAATACATCTCAGTCAGCACCTACTTCCTCCTTGGTAACTACCACTAGCCAAATATATGTTGTTCAACAACCTCAAATCCCTATAAAAACTCAAGGGTTTGGGCCCAACATATCAAATTTTGCTAGTTTTTAGAGAAGACCCATTTATATGGGAAAATATAAACAAATGTCATTTGTGAGCATTCCTATCTTTCCCCATCCTATTCCAAATGATCTAAGAGACAAGGTCATAAAATATTGAAGCAAAAATGCCACAAATGGTGAAGAGCACCTTAGAAATTTAATTGACATGCTTAATGATTATGAGGTAGAGAATGAGGATGTAGTAATGAAGTTATTTTTACACTCTTTAACTGAGGATGCTAGGGACTATTTTAGGGGGTTGCCTAGTGATAGTATCAACTCATGGAATGATTTAGAGAAGTTTTTTAAGGAGTGGTATGGTGATAACACCAACATTGGTTTTATGTTCAATGATATAAAAAAGAGCCCAAATGAGTCAACCCTTTATTTCAATGTAAGGTTTCAAAAGGGAATACATGCACAAATTATTCCAAGCAATGAGGCTAGGGGAAGATGCATGTCTTACAACTTACTTCAATGTATTTTATAGTAAGATGGCTTATACTCTTAGAGATAAAGATCCTAGGACATTGAGAGATGCTTATAAGATGGCTATAAATATTGAGAATAATAGAAAAGCCTCTAGTAAATTGGGAAGAAGCGATGACCCAAAATTGTTCAATCCAAGGGGAAATAAGAAAGAAAGTGACAAATCTGTTGCAACTAAGAAGACTAAAGATGAGACAATGGGTTAAGTTCTAAATCTACTTAAGAATATGAATCCACTAGCATACCATGAAAAAAATCCAAATATTGGTGAGAAAACCCCATTCAACAACAATAATTATAACATGCAAAATAGAATGCAAAACTTTCCCTATACCACTTAATGGAAAGATGAAAATCCTATTGTTCCTTCTGCTAAAAATACTAGTGAAAAGAGTACACTTGATCCCTTACAAAAAATATGTGTCAACATGGTTGATGACCCTGAATGGTGTATGATTTGTCAATAACCTCATGCACCAGAGTATTGTGTTGTTGCATTGTCCTTTGTTGTTGATCAAGATAAAATGAAGAACAACCTAGTTATCATGGTGTTGTTGAAGATGTTGGATAAAATATGGTTGAGTCATGTTATAAGGATGGTTTTGAGTGTGATGATAATGATAGTGATGTCCATGATAGAAGACAATTTCATAATACAACACATAAAAAAAATTCTTAGATGAGGAGGATGAGGATGACACAACTTGTAATATGGTGTCATCAAAAAATGAAGTGACCTTAAGGATGCCTACTAAAGAAGAAATTGACCAGGTCACTACAAACATGGCTGCTCAAGTTTAGACTAGAAATATGTTACAAAACAATGAATAAAATAAGGTGTCTAGTGTTTTTATCAAGAATATTGATCTAGAGAAAATAGAGACCGGTGAGCCAAAGGAAAAAGAGAAATATCAAGGTTAAAACTATTAATGAAATTTTGAAAGCCAAGAAAGGCAATATTGCAAAAGGTCCTAAAGTTTAGACTAATGATAGTAAGAAGGAAAAGTTAACATTAGTAATCACTACTATGAGTTAGAATAAAAAATAATTAAAATACTCCAAGTTCATCTGACAATAAAACAAAATAAAAGTTATGTCAATTGATAATTATATTGTTCTTCCTATTGATATGTTGTCATTGTTGTAACAAATCACATTAAAAGATCCTCTATTAGAGTTGTTAAGAATCATTGAGCATAAGAGCAAAGCCATAGCATGGGCCAAGAGTGTAGATAATAAGGTCACTCATGATTGTAGTACTAATCAAATTCCTGATGAACCTAAGAAGAAATTAGAAACCAAAGTTTTTGTGTCTCAATTCTACCTATGTATTTAGATGATTCAATGATTCAGTGTCTAGGAATTGTGGATCCTTTCTTCCTAAGTATTATTTTCAATGGAAAAAATTTGAATAATTGTATGATTGACTCTAGATCATGCAATACAGTAATGTCTTTTGAGGTAATGAAGGATTAAAGACTGAAAGTAGATACTCCCTAGGGTAGGTATTGTGCTACATATAAAAGGGAAGTTACTGTCATAGAGATAATAAATACAATACCTTACAAACCACTTGCTTATCCTAAAAAGGAACAAACTATTACTGTACTAGTGGTAGATATTCAACCCCAATATGGCATGTTATTGTCTAGAAAAGGGAGTGCAACGATGGGGGGAAATCTACAATGTGATCTATCATGTGCCACTTTCCAAATTGATGACAAGTTGGTAAAGGTGAATAGAGACCCTAAGAGTATCTAAATGACTGATAAGAAGTAGAAGATGATATGACATATTTTGTAGACACTGATGTAAATGCATTTAAGGTTGAAGTGTTGGTACTAAATAAAGATAAAATCAAACCACCCATTGTAGAAGAAGTGGAGTCAGAATCAAAGAAGGGTGATTTATGGGTGATGTATTATAATGGAGCCTACTACAAAGAATGATCTAGAGAAATATTATTTTGATTTTCCTAATGGTTGTACTTAAAATTTCTCATTTACTTTGTGTTTTCTATGTAAAAATAATATAGAAAAGTATGAGGCCTTACTGTTAAGATTAAGTGTAGCTCATAAGAATGGTGTAAGGTGTTTGCATGTTTTAGGAGATTCAGAATTGATTGTTTCCCAAGTATGGGAAGTGTATGTTTATAAGAATAAAAGGATAAAGAAATATAAAAATGTTGTTTGGGACATGATAGACATTTTTAATGCCCTTGGAATCACATGGAAGGATAGAAATAATAATAAGGTTTTTGATCTATTGGCAAATATTGCTATTAGACCTGATGATATTACCTTTTCTAGTTTATCAAAAGTGGAGATACAAACCAAACCCTTAGTCCCTGAAAATATCCAAAATTGGCAAGTCTTTGAAAAACACAAAGATATAGTAAGATTTCTAAATTATGAAGACCAATTTTGGGGGCAAGAGATTGATTGTACAACTCTTGTAGAAACCATAGATGGTAAGGATACTATTTTTGGTGAAGAAATTTTTAGTTGAAAAAAATAAAATTCCTAATGATTTGGTTGTGTTGGAGACTACTTTTGATAATCATGACAAATTCAAGATAAATGAAAAAGAGCATGATGCAAAGTACTTAGAGGAAGTAAACCTTGGGATCACAAAAGCACCTAAGAATGTATACATAGGGAAGAAATTATCTCCTAAAATAAAAAATGCTTTGATTGAATTATTGAGAAAACATAGATATTTTTTGTTTGGTCATATGATGACTTGAAGGCTTATAGAGAAGATCTTTTTGAGCATGAGGTTCCATTGAAGGAAGAAGCCAAGCCTTTTAGACAAAAATAGAGACCTATTAATCCAACACTAGCTCCAAAGATGCAAGAAGAATTGGTAAAGCTAAGAGATGTTGGGGTTATTAAGACAAATAGGTATTCTTCTTGGGTGTCAAATTTAGTTCTTTTTAGAAAGAAAAATGGTGATATCAGATTATGTGTTGACTTCATAAATTTGAACATATCATCATCAAAGGATCATTGCAAATTGTCCACTATGGAAGCCATGTTGCAGAGAGTTACTGGATCAGAGTTGATGTCTATGATGGATGAATTCTCTAGATATAAATAGATAGTTGTAAAGGAATTAGAATAATATAAAACAACATTTACAACACATTGGGGGACTTATGTTATAGCATAATGCCTTTTTTGCCTAACCAATGATGGTGTCACCTTTTAGAGACTCATGGATGTGGGCTTTGCTAATATTATTGATAAATTTTTAGTGGTCTATTAGGATGACTTGAAAACATATTCAAAATATGAAAATGATCATTGTATGCACCTTGAAAAGGTATTCATCAAAGCCTTGAAATTGGGTTCTCTTTGAATCCTAGAAAGTGTACATTTATTATTACTGGAGATAAATTGGTAGGCCACTTGATTGGAAAGGAAGGAGTTAGAATAGATCCTTAAATAGTTTAAGCCATAGATAAGATTCAAAAGCCTAAAAATGTGGATTGCATTCAGTCATTCTTTCAAAAAATCAATTTTCTTAGAAGATTTGTTTCAAATTTATCTAAGTTAAGTAGACCCATTTCTAAAATGTTGAAGAAAGGCTCTAAGTTCAGATGGGATGAAGAACCAAGTATGGATTTTCATAAGATAAATAATGAAATAAAATATGCTCCTATTTTGAGAGCCCCTAATTATTCCAAAACCATGCACATATTCTTCTTTGCATCATTGCATACTGTTGTAGCAATGTTATTGCAAAAGAATGAGGATAAGTATGAGTAGCTCATAGAATTTTTTAGTAAGTCTTTGCAAGCTATAGAATTAAACTATGATGTAAATGAGAAGAAGGCTTATGCATTGGTCAAGGAAATAAAGGCATTTAGGTGCTACTTGATGGGAGCCACTGTAATTATATTTGTTCCTAGTGTTGTAGTAAAAGACATCTTCTCACAATAAGAAGTCTCAGGAAGAAGATGTAGAAGGATCAAGATGATCTAGGAGTTCAATACAAATATTCACATCACTAAGTTGGTGAGGGTTCAAGGAATTCCCAAGCTGATGGCAAAAGCCAACCTTGAAACAAATAAGATAAATTAGCTTGATATTGATGGTATAGACAAGTTGTGTGATATGGATGTCTATGACTGGTATAAGGACATTATATTCTACTTGCAATACATGAAAGCTCCGTAGGCTTGAATGATAATCAAAGAAGGAATTTAAAGTTACAGGTTGTCAAATATGTCATTGTGAGTGGTTAGTTATGGTGGAGAAGTATTGAAGGTGTGTTGTTGAAATGTGTTGATGAGGCATATTCATCAAAAATTCTTGATGAGATGCATCTTGGAGTATGTGGAGGCCATTATATGGCCAATATCATAAGGTGATTCAAAAAGGATTTTGGTGTCCTAGTCTTTTCAAGGATGCATATAAGATTGTGAGGAAGTGTGATGTATGTTTAAGGTTTAGTAGAAAATTGAAATTCTTTGGAAATCTACCATTAAATCTAGTAGATGTGAAAGCACCCTTTCAGCAGTGGGGAATCAATTTTATAGGTGAATTTGCAAACCAGTGAAGTGGAGGAATTGATTGGATACTAGTAGCTACTATTTATTTTTAAAAATGGGTAGAGGAAATCCCTACTATAAAATCTACTAGTAAAGTGGTGATGAATTTTATTTTGAACAACATCATTGTTAGATTTGTATGTCTAGAGAAAATAGTTACAGATAATGCAATGTGCTTCAAATCTAATGAATACAAGGCTTTTTGTGAAAAATATGGTATAACCAGGTCCGCCTCTTTTGCATACCATCCAATAGGAAATGGGCAGGTTGAATCAAGCAAAAAAAAATTGCTAAAGATAATCAAGAGAATTTTAGAAGGAAACAATAAATATTGGCGTTCCAAATTTCCATTGGCACTCTAGGCTAATAGAGTAACAATAAAGAAAGTCATAGGTTGTGCATCATTTGATTTAATTTATGGAATATAAGCTAGATTACTATAGAACAACTTAAGGAGTATGTAAAAACTTGTTCAGCATTATGATAATAATCTCATTGATGAGATGT
This sequence comes from Cupressus sempervirens, assembly GCA_028749045.1. Taxonomy (NCBI): domain Eukaryota; kingdom Viridiplantae; phylum Streptophyta; class Pinopsida; order Cupressales; family Cupressaceae; genus Cupressus; species Cupressus sempervirens. Next base: position 555,933,517 of record CM053788.1, on the reverse strand, counting down.
AGATTAGAATGCATGATAATATGTAGTTAGACAAGACAAGAAGAGAAGCTTCTACCGAAAATGCAAATTTGTAAGTTTAGGTTAAACATTTGTATGACAAAAAAGTAGTATTAAGAAATTTTTATCTTGAAGATATGGTGTTGTTATGGAATGTTAGATTGGAAGACAAAGGTAAAAATGGAAAATTTGAACCCATATGGTTAGGCCCATGTCTCCTTCATGAGAGTTGCGGGGAAGACTCTTATCTCATAAAGGAACTATTAGGGAATATTCTTGAATTACCAAATCATGGAAAATTCTTGAAGAAATACTTTTGTCGAAGATATTTTATCTCCGTGAATAATAGTTAGGTTTTTATATTGTGTAAATTCTTGTACATATGTCTGCCCCTGTATATTTTTTTATTGTTTCAGTTGTGTGTGTATTGCTCTCTCAGATTTGTCAAAGATATTGTCATGTATGTGGTCTAATTTAAATAGAAATTCTAATTTCTTGAATGGATAAAAGTAATTATCCATCATGCCCAAATAGAGCCACTTATGGCCTAATTTTTTACCCAGTAACTTTTTTGTGAAATCCTATGAAAATTAAGAAAAAATTATGTTTAGATTGCTTAGGGTTTCTAAAAATATGTTATTATTGATGAAAAAACCCTAGGGAAAATATTCTTGTCTTATTTTTGTTGAAATGTTTATAAATTTTCTTGCAAATATCAAATAGGGATACGTGAAAAATCTTGCTTATGCATTAATATCCCTAAGTCTTTTAACCTTTTTTCATGTTATGTTTTCTGCCTCTTACTTATTTTAAGTTTTGATGTTGGGAAAGTGTTTTAATCACAATATTACTTCTTTTTTATCAGTAACCATTTTGAAAGATGTGAGGATGTGAAATAGTCATGATAAAAAGTTAGCATGACTTTGTATTTGTTAGGTCTAACTTTCAAGTTAAGGTTGTGAAGGAGAAATTCAATGGAGATTGCATAATCACAATAGGATTCTGGCTTGAAATTTTTAGTTGTGAAGGTGCACAAAGCATAAAGTGGCAATTAAAGTTTGAACCATTGCTCCATTACAAGTAGATAGATAAACCCTAAATTTTAAGTCATGAAGATGAAAAAGGAAACAATAATAGTTAAGTTTTAAATTTATCACATCTTTGTGGGTGTTTAAGAGTAACCTAGTGTTAAGGTGGTGAAGCAACAAAATGCTCATGATTATAGCTTCACAAGGTTAAGTGTTGAGTTAGGATTTCAAGTTGCAAGGTTGTGATTGAAAGAAATAGTTAATTTTAAAAGTTTATTTCAACATTACGGGTTAAAATTCATTGAATACATTTCAAGTTGTGAAGTAGTGATAAAGAGCCAAAATATTCAAGATTAAAATCATTGCAACATCACACAATTAAGCCAAGAGAAATTATTTTGAGTTGTGAAACTACAAAGAGAATTTGATAGATAAAGGAAATGGTCATGGTACTATTTCAATAGTTTTAATTATGATGAAAATTAAGTTGTGAAGGTGCAAAAACTAATTAGGACAACTAAGGTCAAAAAAAGCACAACATCACAAGGAGTTAAGGCTAACTTGAGGTTAGAGTAGCAAAGTAGTGAAGTGCTTATAATCACACTTTTGCAAGGGTCAGATTTGAGGTAAGATAATGATTTGTGAGCTTGCAAAATGTATTTAGAATAGTTAATTCAAAAGCTAGTGTAATATCACAAGGCTTTAGTCATAGTTAAGGTTTTTGGTTATGAAGTTGCAAAATGAAGTAACGGTCAATCAAAATAATTATCACAACATTGCATGATTAAGAAAAGCTTTCTATCTAGCTATTGTGAAGTGGAAAAATAATTAATATCTGAGGCATTGTGGCTTCACAAGTAAAAGGAATGTTAAGTCCTAAAATGTGGTGAAGGTGCAAAGTAGTAAGTTTGATGGGCATCCCCAAATCAGAGTAGTTAGTGAATTAGAATGATAAACAACTATGAATCAATGATAAAGCATAGAATGAAGAGATTGTAGTTTTACAAGCCCAAATATTCAATAATGAAATAAAGTTGTGAAGTGGAAAATAGACGAGAGCACAACATCACAAGCTAGACATAGCAGTTATAAATTTAAGTAACGAAGTTGCAACATAGTAGATATAGTCCTCTTCACATGGTCACAACTAGGGATAAAGAGAAGAAGAAAATAATAGTAAAGTAGTTAATAAAAAGGCCATCACATCATCCCAGCTCTAAATTGTAAAGGCATAAGACAATTTTAAATGGCCATGCCTAAGATGGATAAAGAAATATGAGCTAGAAGTATAGATAATGAAAAAGCGAAAACACTGCCAAATTTCAAGGATTTTAAGCATGTGGGTTTTTTAAAGACATTAATGCCATGCTCCCTTTTGTAGAGATAGATAAATTCTAAGAAGAATGAAGACTTTCATTATCAGTTGCATAATTATTTGAGTTTTCACAGAAGAGATAGAGTTGTAGAGTGAATTCAAGCAAATTTTTAGCATCTGGCAATCAAAATCATTGAGATTATTTTCAGAGATGGCACAACAAAAGGAGAACTAATAGCACAAGTTGTAATTAAAGAATCTACTTTAGAAGGGATAATCCCTAGCCCATTCATGGATGAATGGATGTAGATTCTATCTAGTTATTCAAATGGACAAGCTACAAATGACCATGCCTTCAAGGACCCTTATGTATTTTGTAGAGATGTAGAGGTTCCTGATAGAAATGGAAATGAACTATTCGAGTATTTTTACAAGAATAGGATAGAGAAGGTACCAATATGCAACCCTTGGACCAAGAACCTGGGAAAGTTAATCATGTTAGAGTTCTTTGAGTATGTCAACCTAATGAAAGCACTGATAAAATGTTACAACCTAGTCAGCAAGTCATTTCATAGGAAGGATAGGAGTATCTTCCTAGCCTTAGATAAGGAGACATTCAGTGAATCATTTGACCTAGGATGCCCTATGTTATTGCCAATTGACATAGAAAAATTTAATGAAAATGTCAAAAGCCATAAGAATTTCTACATGGGCAAGGTTATGACTTGGCCAATCCATTTGTCAAGAAAAGAGCAAGTGGAAATATCAAAGAACAAGGAAGTGAATGAATCCATGTCTCTTGAGTTCTTTCAAAGGTATATGAAGAATATTGTTTTTTCTTTGAACAAAACCATAGGTTTAGATGGAGCCATGTATGCTATTGGTGCATATTACGTCATGGCATTAAAAATTCAAGGTCCCAACACAAATGTGGGATATGATTTTGTTGAATACATCATCACCAAAATGCATGATGAAATTGTTGTTGCATAGGAGGGAAGATTGGAGAATTCCAAGTTCTTCACTACTTTATGCTCATGCATCTAATCCAATTGAGAAATGTGTATCTCTTTGATCAAAGTTTCTTTGAGTGTATAGAGGAATGGGGAGAGATATTACCTATGTAAATATGGACAAGGGTATGATATATATTATATCGATACTGTAATAGTATTTCCTTTTATAATGACTCTTTATAACCTGTGTTAAAAATGATAGGAGTTGTTAATGAAAGAATATCACATAATGTGAAGAAGATAGTTTAGCCAAATTTATGTTTTGATGAGGGAAAATAGATAGGGCACAATTGGGGTAGTGTTTTTCTTTTTGAAGACTATACTATTATTAGGGTTTTTAGATTCTCTCATCCCCCCATGTTCTTCCAAAGTTTGTGCTTGAGAGATTAGGAATTGTAGAGATATTTTGGAAATTAATTTCATTAAACAGAGAGTACCTAGGTAAAAATGTCAAGAAGGGCACTTTCCTATGTAGGTTTACCAAAGTAGGAGACTTTTGATAGAGTAATTAGATATTCTTAACCTAAACTTTAGGGATCTAATAATTAATCCTTTTATTAAATATTATTATGCAACCTAGGTTAGATCTCCCCTTTATAAGGATGATCTCTCATTCTAAACATTCATTGAGATTAGTTCATTATTGATAATAGAAATCTGTTTTCTCATTAAGAATGTATCATACATGGATCTAGAAATTCTAGCCTCTATAGCTTTTGCTTCTCTCTTTCTACAATAGGTGTTTGTATGTAGGTGATTCTTGGAAGCTGTGAGGTTGATCTTTCATCAACTTCAACAACTTTAAGATAGGAAAGAATCCAATTCAAGAAACTGATGTGTTCCTTATAGAATACAAATTTCCAATGGCTCCTACTAGAATCTATGACCACAACAATATGGTCAAGAATGCCTTAAAGAGTATGAGGAGTTATACCTTACCTCCAATAAATTGCCTATGGGAGGAGGATATTATTGGTGACATATTGGATGAAAAAGTGTGTAGAGATATATTGATTAAGTTTTGAGATGTTGTCAGTTTTGAACAAGAGATGAAGAAGGTAGATCCATATTTTAAAGGTTTTTATCCTAAGATGGACTCCTAGGCTAGGTTGGACAAGTGAGTTGAAAGTTTTGATGAAATTTTAGCTCAAGTGCCTAAAGAGATCTGGAAAAGAGTAGATTCTGAATCTTCTAATTAGAAGATTGTGGTAGAAGTTAGTGATGATGAAGAAGACCAAGCAGAGAGTTCAAAGTGGGCCCAAAAGAGGAATAAGAAGAAGAAAATGGTGGAGATTCCACCAAAGGCCACACAAAAAGCCTTACAAATCCTCCTAAGGGGCAACTAGTATTTTGATAGTGTGAGAATATACTTTTTGATAACCCAAACTAATGATGATGAAAAGAAGGCCAAGAATATAGAACTCCAAGCTCAAATGTGTGATGATAGGATCATTGAGGGAAATGAATTCATGAGTGATGTTAACTTCATCAAAATAGAGGAATTTAAGGGTTTTCTATTTAAATTGAAATAAAATGAGTTATCACTACAAATGAAGCCAGGTAACTTAGATGAAGTAGTTGTTGAGATGGTTTAGAAACTACAAGAGTATGACCCTTCTAGTGAAACCCTCACTGTGGAAGAGGCTAGAGAGCTAGTAAAGAGAAGTGGTATGATTGTCTTCCTAGGATGGGATATTAGTTCTTCATTTTTATTGGATCAAATTAGGAGACAAGAAAGAACCATATCTTTTGAAGATGAGAATCAAATGGCATAATTGAGAGGCTCTGGGTGTAACATTGATGCCCAAACTATGGCAATATGGAGCTTAGCTCCAAAAAACTAGAAGCCTACTCTTATGGAAATCAAAGATTCACCTAAAGGAAATGTTATCTTTTAAAATGTGCACTCTAATTCTAGTAGCTAGATTTATGGACTACAAAAATTAGCAGCAATGATGGGAAAAAATAGGATAGAAGTACTGGAAGAACAATTAGAAGGAGCCTATGAGTGGTACATTAAAACTAGGAGGCATTATGAAGAGGAAATGAAGAAGACATATGTCTTAGAATGGAGAAACCTATAGTTGGAGATGTTGGAATTAAAACACCATTGAGCAGGGGGGGGGTGGGGTAAGGTGGGTGAATCAATGGTTTAAAATTCTTTTCAAAACTTGAAACAATTACAAGTTATAAAAATTTAACACATGAGCAAGATAGTAATGAATTACAAAGTGAAAAAATATTTTAACATGGAAAACCCCTTAGGGTAAAAAAATACTTGGGTAAAAAAATACTTTCAATTTAAAACTTTACGGGCATCTTGGGAAAATCTTTTAGAGCTACAACTTTGGGAAGCACCAGCACCCTATTTTAGAAATAGCAATTTCAAGGAACACCAATCCCTTACACCTGAAGCACCAACTTCATGAATACAAGAAGCATCAACTTTTGAAATGAATAAATGAGATATAAAATAAAAGGATCATCTCTATTATAACACAAATCATGAATCACTAGTTTTAACTTCTTGTTGAAAACATAATGTAGGATACACTTGTATTCTCCTTAAAATATCCAATATCCAAATATATTTTCTTTTTCCATTAAATAATATGATCAAATACAAATATGAATGAATGAAGTAGAAATATATAACCCTTCTTTTAGCTCTGATAAACTTTTGCAATGGAAATCAAATCACAAATATGAAAATAGAAACATAAAGCATTACCTTCTTCTTTGTTGTTAAAAATCTACCTGCAAACTGTTTGGTCTACAAGGAATTCCACACAAATCTTGTAACTTCTATCAAAACCACCTATTGGATGTTTAAGAGGAATGTATCATCTACTTATAAATTAGAAAATTCAAAAATTCTAAGGTAGGTACATGCCCCAAACTTTCATTAGACCAAAACCACTCAAAACTGCTAAAATTGTCATAACATTTTGGTAACTATTTCCAATAAACAAACTTTTTCTCTTTTCATACATGTGTTATGCAAAAACTAACAAAGACCCATTTTAACTATCTTAGAGCCCTTTCAAAAAAGGAATGATAGTTTGAGACTATCTAATAAAAATTCTTGTCAACTTTCTCATAGACCAAAACTATTTTTTTATAACCATTTTCTAAACCAATGTGAACTTTAAGTGTTAATTGTTTAACACTTAAGTGTTTGTCTTGAATATGTTTTGAAAAATATTTAAGGACATCAAATAAGATAATTACATGATGTTAACCATACTATATTCTCATTATAATTAAATTATTGACATCAATGACAACAATCAAAGACCAAATACCAAGGGTTCAACATACTCCCCCTTTGGCATTGATGTCAACACCAACTCCCACTTGTATACCCATGTGTATTTTGTATGTTCAATATCTATACCTATATATCCATGTGTATCTATACCTACATATACATCATGTAGACATACTTTTTTTTTCTCCCCCTTTCACATCAATGACAAAGGAGATTTACCAAGGTTTTAGTGTAACAAAAAGATAAGTAGAATATGCTCTCCCTAAAACCTACCACTCATTTATGAACTTATGAAAGAGAAAAGATGGATAAAACCCCCAATGTTTTTCTTAACCCTTCAAATATGGCTCTTGAGAGAAGTTTTGTAAATATGTTAGCAAGTTGATCTGAAGAAGGAATAAATTCTAATTCAACATTACCATTCAAGATATGTTCCCTTATGAAATGATAATGAACATCAATGTGCCTGGTGCATGAATACATAACTCGATTCTTAGAAATCTAATTGCACTCTAATTATCACAATAGATAGGATCTAGTTAGACACTGTTACTTTCATATCTGATAAAGTTTGAACCATCCAAAAAACCTATTGACAACAAGAACATGTGGCTATATATTTAACCTCTGCAGTAGATTCTTGCTTCTTACTATGCCAACACACTAGCCTATTACCCTAGAAAAATGTTGCTCCTGAAGTATGTTTTCTTTCATATAGACAACCTACCCAATCTAAGTCAATATAAGAAACAAATCTGAAATCATCATGGTTGGGATACCAAATCCCATAATCTAAAGTACCCTAAATATATTTGAGAATTATTTTAACTACCATAACATGAGATACTTTAGGTGAATATTGAAATCTTGGAAACAAACATACAACATGCATGATATCAAGCCTTGAAGTTATGAGATATCGTAAACTACCAATCATGGATCTATAAGTAGTTTGATCAACATTAGGAGAATCATCATTTTTAGTAAGTTTACATCCTATTATCATTGTTGTTATCATAGGCTTACAATTTTCCATATGAAATTTCTTTAACATTTCTTTTGCATACTTAGTTTGGGATAAGAATATACCATTTTCCAACTGAGAAATTTGCAACCCAAGAAAATATGATAGTTCCCCAAGCATGGACATTTCAAATTCAAATTGCATACGCTTTGAAAAACCTTGACTTAAAGCATCATCATTGGATCCAAATACTATATCATCAACATAAACAAGATCAATGAGAACATCATCAGATGTACCATATATGTATAAATTACTATCAACACCACCTCTTTAGAGCTTGTTTCAAACCATAAAGAGCCTTTTTTAGCTTGTAGACATGATTAGGATAGTCTTTGTTTTCAAATCCTTCATGTTGATCCATATAAACCTCTTCATCAAGATAACCATTAAGAAATGTCATTTTAACATCCATTTGGTACATTTTAAACCCTTGAAAGCTAAATATGGAAGAAATTTTCTAATTGCTTCAATTCTAGCCACCGGTGCAAAAGTTTCATCAAATTCCAAACCTTATATTTGTGCATAACCCTTACAAACCAATCAAGCCTTTTTCCTTGATATCTTTCTATTTTCATCAAGTTTATTTCTAAAAACCCATTTAACACCTATTACATTTTTATCTTTCGGTCTAGGTACTAATTCCCAACTTTTATTCTTTTCAATTTGAATTAGTTCCTCTTTCGTATCATTAACCCAAAACTCATCCATAGTAGCTTCTTTATATGATTTAGGTACAATTTGAAATAAAAAACATAGATTATCACATCCACTAGATGTAGTTCTTGTTCTCATTTGAATACCTACATGTTTATTCCCTATAATTTGTTCTTGAGGATGATACTTCTGCAATCTTGTTCCTATAGCCTTTGTACCTATGGGTTCTAGTGTTTCTATTTGATCTTTTATCTCTTCTCCACCTTCATCAACTTTATTATCTTCTTCTTTATCTTAGTCAAATTTATTATCTACTTCTTTCGAGTCTTTATCACTGTTGTGTAGGAAAGTATTATCCATTCTTATTTCCTTTTTATCCTGCACAACTTCATCCACTTTCACATGTACACTTTCAATAAGTTTATTCAACCTTTTATTAAAACATTTGTAAGCTTTACTTTGGGAAGAATATCCTATAATGATTCCTTCATCACATCTTGAATCAAAGCTTCCTATTTTATCATCAAAATTCTTAATGAAGCATCTACTTCCAAAAATTCTAAAATGCTTAACAGATGTAGGATGTCCATACCATAACTCATAGGGAGTGTACTTAGTTTTTACCCTTAGTTGTGCCCTGTTTAAAATATATACTGTTGTTAGAACTACTTCTTTTGAATACCTATTTTTAACTTTAGATTCATCTAACATAGTCCTTGCCATTTCTTTCACTATTTGGTTCTTTCTCTCAACAACCCCATTTTGTTGAGGTGTCTTGGATGTTGGATATTATCTTTTCTTGCCATGTTTTTCACAACAATCAACAAATTCATCTAAAGTAAACTCACTACCTTTATCTAATTGTAAGCATTTAATCTTCATGTCTAACTCATTTTCAACCATTTTCCTAAAAATCTTAAACTTGTTAAATGCCTCTAATTTATTCTGTAAGAATTTTACTCATGTCATTCTTTTATAATCATCTATAAAAAGCATAAATCAGTATGTACTAATTGTAATGGCTTAGAAGTAAAATATTCTTTTGAAGGAAAAAATGCCTTTTTTTGTTTACCATATTAACACCATTCACAAATAACATTCTTTGGCTTACTTATACATGCCATACCTCTTACTTTCTAATGCTTACTAACTTTTACCAAGTTGTCAAAATTCAAGTGCCCAAGCCTTTTGTGCCATAACCAAATTTCATTCACCTCTCCCATAAGACAAACATCTTCATGATTGTTAGTATTTGTGATATCTTTTAAATTGTATACATTGTCTTTAGATCTTTTACCTAATGCAACCAATTGTCCATATTTTAATTTGATTTGGCAACCATGGTCATTAAAAACAACTTCATATCCATGATCATAATTTTGACTAATGCTTAGAAGATTGTACTTTAATCCATCAACATAATACACATCATGAATGGACATTTTGTCACTAAGCATCAAAGAACCCAGACCTTTAATTTTCCTTTAAGAATCATCACCAAAACTAACATTGTCACCTTTGTAGTTAATCAATTTGTCAAACTTTGTTCTATCTCTTGTTATGTGTCTAGAAAAACCACTATAAATTATCCAGAAGTCCTTTTCTTCAGAATGTAGTGCCATTTGAACAAACATAGACTTATTAAAATTAGGCCTCCATATCTTAGTCACTTTAGTATCAAATTCTTTATCAACTTGCAGAATAGCATAAGATTGATCATTCTGAATTCAATTAGTTTTGCAATTACTCATAACATGACCAAAGAGATTGCATTTGTAACATCTTAGACCATTAAATTTAGGAAAGGAATAACCAAAATGAAACTTTGAATACCTCCTTGACATGTATCTACAATTACTTATTTTATGTCCATATTGATGACACATGAAGCAATACCCATCAAAGAAAGAAGTGAACCTATTTGAGTATCTTTTACCCATGAATGTAGTGCTTGATATAACCTGATTTTTATCATTAGAAATCTTCTTGAGATATTCATTTTTACCTGCATTTGAAGTGGTAGAATTCTGATTTGTATCCTTACTTTCAAACTTAAATATCTTGAATAAAGATTTATCTTTCTTGTCACTATAACATTTTCCAAGTTCAAAACCAATTCCTGTTAGATCATTGGTTTTTCTTTGTTTCCTTAATATATCATCCAAATTAGTGTTCTCAAATTTTTAGAAATCTCTTTTGTATGTTACTACTTCATTCATTAACCTTGTACATTCCCGATCTTTAGAACTTAACTCTTCCTTAGTGACAAAGACAATTCTCTTTTGTTCCTCAACTTGCAATTTCAATTCTATAACTTGTTGATTTAAGTCCTTTGTTTATTTTTCAAAGTTATTTTTTTATTTTAAGAATTTATTTTACTGAACACTTAAATTCCTTTTTAATTCCTTTATCTTTTTAAGTGCATAAAGAAATTAACATTCTAAATTAGCCTCAACAAGTTCAACATTGTCATCACTATCTAATTCTTGACAAGTAGTTTCTATAGCCATGAATGAAACTTCATTTTCATCACATTCAAAAATACTAGATTCACTATCTAATACATCAGTAATCAAAATATTCTTCTTCTTAAAGATTTTATTTTTGTTATAGAATTTATTTTTACTTGATTTCTCTTTCTTATCATCCACTTCATCATGACTATTATAGGGACATTTAGATGAAAACTGTCCTATCCCACCACAATTAAATAATTTGAAAGGATGTTTACCTTTGTATTTTCCTTCTTCTTTATTTAATTTCCTTCACAAATGTGCTTCAAGAACATCAAGATCTTCTTATTTTGAAGAGACTTCCTTCACTTTCTTTTCCACCTTGAATGTTGCTTCTTTGCTTGTGGATTCCTACTTGCCAAAATTTCTCATTTCATAAGCCACAAGTGCTCCATGAATATCTTCCATTGTATACTTGTTAATATCTTCTATAGAACATATCTTAGAATCAAATTTATTAGGAAAAAATATCAAAATTTTCTTTACAACATAAATATCATCAATTTTTTCACCAAGTCCTCTTATGCCATTTATAGTTTCATCTATCTTAAGGAGATAGTATTCTACCTTTTCATCATTACCCATCTTAAGATATTCAAATCTTGATCTCAAATGTTTTATCTTGGATTCTTTAACTCTATCATTACCATGATATGTATTTTTCAATTTTTCCCATTCTTCTTTAGAAGAACTGCAATGCATTACCTTAATGAAAACATCTTTAGATAAAATGTTAAGTATAACAAATTTAGCTTTCATATCAGTTTCATACTTCCTCTTTTCATCAAGATCTATAGGTAAAGTATTAGGAAATTTATAACCATTAACAAATTAAGCCCAAACATTAACATTAATAGATGAAAAATATGTTTGCATCATTACTTCCCAAAAAACACAATCTGATCCATAAAAAATAGGAACCTTTGAAAAACTATCTTCATCCATAAAAGATAAGTATTCCACTCAACCAAAATCTACCCAAAGTTGTTAAACTTGATGTAGGGAAAATTTCTCTAATACCACTTGTTGGAATACAAACACCATTGGGGGGGAGGGTGGTGTGTGGTGGGTGTGAATCAGTGGTTTAAAATACTTTTTAAAACTTGACACAATTACAAGTTATAAAAAATCAACACATGAGAAAGATAGTTAATGAATAACAAAGTAAAAAAATATTTTAATGTGGAAAACCCCTTAGGGTAAAAAACCTCTTTGAATCTAAAACTTTATTGGTCTATTGGGAAAATCTTTTAGAGCTACAACTTTGGGAAGCACTAACACCTTGTTTTAGAAATACCAATTTCAAGGAACACCAATCCCTTACACTTGAAGCACCAACTTCATGAATATAAGAAGCATCAACTTCCAAAATGAAAAAATGATATATAAAATTAGAGGATCATCTCTATTATAACACAAATCATGAATCACTAGTTTCAACTTCTTGTTGAAAACATAATACAGGATACACTTCTATTCTCCTCAAAACATCCAATATCAAAATATATTTTCTTTTTCCATTAAAAGATCTGATCAAATACTAATATGAATGGATGAAGTGAAAACATATAGCCATTCTTCTACCTTAGGTAAGCTTTTGTAATGAAAATCAAATCACAAATATGAAAATAGAAACATAAAGCATTACCCTCTTCTTTGTTGTTAAAAATTTGCCTTCAAATTGTTTTGTCTACAAGGAATTCCACACAAATCCTGCAACTTCTTTCAAAACCACCTATTAGATATTTTAGAGGAATGTATCCTCTACTTATAAATCAAGAAAGTTAAAATTTTGGAGGTAGGTACATACCTGAAACTTCTATTAGACCAAAATCATCAAAACTATTAAAATTGTCATAACAATTTGGTAACTATCTCTGATAAACAAACTTTTTCTCTTTTCGTACATGTGTTATGCAAAAAATAACATATTAAAATGTATATATCCAATTTTTGTCAACTGTATGTTATTTTAGTATCCAAGATGAGGTTGGTATGTTATATATTTATTCACTTGAGGATGCTTATTAGTATGCCCTAAAGGGAGAAGATAAGTTGAAGAGGAAAAGTCAAGGTAATTCTATAGGGAAGGAGAAGAAAAATATCTTGGCAAAAACTAAATCAAGTGTTGAAGATGAGTCAAAACCTATTGATCAGAAGAGAAGGATAAGTAGAGGTGAGTTTAAGGGTAATTTCTATTGATATGGTTAAGTAGGACAAAAATCTTATGAATTTTCTAAGGCTAGTGACAAAAGAGGTGTTATTGTGAATGAGGTTAAGGATCATGATAGTCAACCTAGGCAAGGAGAGAGTTTGCTAGCTTGAAGAGTACTGATTATTTATAGGATAATAGAATCTTTTCAAAGGACTAGTTTGTTCAAGACTTGTTGTAAGTTTGGTGGTAAAGTCTACAATATGATTGTGGATGGTAGTAGTATTGATAACCTTGTTTCTTAGGAGATGGTTTAGAAAATTGGTTTGGAAAGAATGAGACATCCTTATCCATATAGGATTGGCTAGTTGCAAGCTGAGCATTCTTTTGAAGTAAGGGAGCAATGCCTTGATTTCCAAAGTGGGCAGTATAAGAATCAAGTGTTGTGTGATATTATGGACATGAATATTTATCATTTATTTCTTGCTAGACCTTAGCAATATAATTGCAAGGTTTTGCATGATTTTTTCAAGAATGTGTTTACAAGTTTGAAAGGTGGCATGAAGCATTCCCTCATTCCTTTGCAGAATGAAGAGCTCAGTAGTAGGAACCTGAGTATCAGTAGCCAAGTTGAGTTGAAATATTCTAAGAGGGTTAGATATCAGTGTGGAAGGCCAATATGTGGAACACTAAGGATGGATTTGAAGAAGCAAAAGAAGATCAAAGTAAAAAATGTACAAGTTGAGGACTTCGAGGAAATGTATGTAAAGAACCAGTTGGGATTTATGTGTTGAATATCAGAAGATGTTCTTCCATCTATTAAGAACATATTTTAAAACTTGGGGTGTCTAATGTATGAGCATCTTTGGTTGGTTAGAAATCTTGCATGTTGGGGCATTCTATCTTTGGAGTTGGAGGACTTGGTTAGTGAAGACGTGGTACTCAATCGATACTGAGTTGTTCATGTTTACTGTGTTTACTGAGTGACTTGGTGTGAGGCCTCACCCCAACCGATTGTAGCATAGTCGATACATTATTATTTTGATATTCATTACTCAATATGATGAGATACTATTTGATATACTAAACATATTATATTATTTCATGTTGTGTGATGTTTTACTTTTAGATATTTGATTACATTATTTAAAGTTTTATGAACATCTATACTGATGAAGTAGTGTAGAAAGTGAATGCAGAATTAACACTTTGATTATAAAATTTTAAATATTAAGAATATGAGTAGAACAAGATAAACAACTGGTTATTTGAAAGATGGATGTTTTAATTTATGCAATTTTCTTGATATGTTATATACATATATGCATCTAATTTTCTTGAGCTACTAATGTGTGCAGGATATTTTAGCTAGAAAATCTAATATAGAAATGGAACTAAACCCTATGTATTGATTGTGGAAACTAGGGTTAAATCTAATGAAATATACAAACCCCGTTGTTTGTATTTTATTTGTGTCGTGGATTGAACGAATGTATCATTTTTAAATCTTTAAATGTTAATGTTTTGTAATAGTGATTTTTTAGTGTCACTTGACACTCGTGAAGTGTATATGCATTCCAACATGATAGTTAGGGTTAACCAAATAACCTAAAGATCTAAGTCAGACTAGGTTAGTGACCTTTTTGCTAATCAATTAGTAATCAAGGTTAGTTACCCTAATTAGGATTAGTGAATAATCTACTTTTTGAAGGTTGTTAATAAGTCCTAAAATTTTCTAGCTTTTGATAGGTCCCTAATAAATCTTTAATGCCAAAAACCATGAAATCTAAGTACCCAAGGGGTATGGGTATGGGTTGGGGGCATTTTCCACCCCCTTAGCACCTTTTGTTGACTTTTATTGTCACTCAAAACCCCCATTTTTGCTTTATTGCGAAAATTGAGTGTTTCATCATGAGTTGGGTAACTCTAACTCCAACTTGAGGTCAACTTTATGTCTAGTTGAGTTAGAAGACTCTAGAACTTTTAGGAAAGTGGGGGAGTTATTGCTTCTTAGAGTGGTTGAGTTTAGGATCTTATTTAGAGGCAATTTTGAGAGAGTTTTGAGTGTTCACCCAACCTCTAGTTTTAGAGTGGAATTCAAGATTGAAGGAGAAGGACAAGGAAGGGAATGCTCATCTCAAATTTGTTCCATTTCCATAACCTAATTTTGAAGGTAGGAATCCATTGGCTCATCTTATTCATGTTTTTTTCATGCTTAAGTTATTGTTTTTGCATTTAGTATGTTCGTATATGTGTTGAGTATGTTTAGGAGGGATGAAATAGGTTTTCTTAAATGTCTTTTGTTTGTGTTTTTCTTTGAATTTTGAAGGGATTGTATGGGTGAATTGGCATTACTCACCCTCAGATAGGGTAGAAGTGGCCATGTACAAGGGGAGGTCTTTAGTTGGACTCCAACAGTGTAGAGTCTCTTCTTAGGACCAGTAGAGGGAGAGAGGGTAGGGTGTTATGGGCCCCTACCCATCCACACAAACCAAATTTGAGTTTTGGAATGTAAGAATGGAAGAATGGAAGTTCTTGAGTTTTTAGCCCCAAAAGGGCACCTATTATGGTGTTGTGTCTAACATCTCCTATTGGAAGAATCCACCTCCTCCCTAGTCTAGTTTGATGTCGAACCTATTGTGCAAATTGAGATGAGAGTGAATGTTTGATTTTGTCTTCATGTTATGATTGGTTGTCTCCTAGTTAGTTTTCATTCTCTCTGTGATCACTGTGATGTATTTTAGAATTCATAATGGATCCCTTGTTAAGGGCTAGGAAGGAAATTCAAAATTGTATTGCATTTCAAATATGTTGGGAGTTCTTCCCTCAAGATAATATCCTATGTAAAAATATTACATTTAAACGTATTGTTGAAGTAGCAACGATGTCAAGTTTTCTTATTGGTTCTTTCCTGATGGGGGCTTTGAATCAGGTGGTTTAATAGAAAAAGAGATTGAGTAATATTCTTGCTTTCGAGTCTTATAATATTTCAGTTTATGCATGTGTGTATTTTAAAATAGATAAAATGGTGACATGCAATTTATGCAATTTTGAGTTCAATTATGTTAAGGAAAAAATTATGTCATGGTTGGAACTTCAATTTAATTTCATGATTATTAGGAGATAAAATAAATCTTACATTGTTGTTAAAACAATTACTCAATCCCTTGGTTTAACTAGATATTTAGTAAGCTCAATTAGAAAAGAGAAGTATAAACCTCCTTATTATAAAATGAATAGCATTAAAAAAAAAAGAGAAAATAACACTCAAACAAAAATAGGCTTCAGAAAAAAATTAGACTTCCTTGTCTTAAAATTTCAACGCTTAGGAAAAAAAAAAAATCCTAAGAGTAAAAAATCTCTAGTTTTTGTATGAGAGAAAAAAATAAATCTTTTTTTGATAATAGGGAATATTCCCTTTAAGATGCTCTATAAAAATCATTTGTTTAAATTTATTAAACCATAAAAATTAATTAAACAAAAAAAAAAGGAATAGAAAATGCATTAAAATATATATATCTTAAATATCCTAAGGCACCTAACTAACTTTTAAACATTAACACCTTCCTCCTAAAGTGGGTTCATGAAATCAAATGTCCTTAGGAGTAAGCTAAGGTCAATGCTATTAAGGGGGGGGGGGTGTTTGATAGGACAGAGTACCAATGAATGAGATTGGAGGGTCTTGGTTTTTGAAAAGTTGATGTGACATGGGACTTTAGTCCCTCTTTCCTTTTTCACCCTTGCAAACCTTTACCAAGCCTCATTTATGAATGAGCTTGGGGCCACGTCAACCCCATTCCCACTTGGTCTGCACTGGAAAATGCACCCAAGTTTCAAAAATTTAAAACCCCATGCAAAGTAGGAAGAGGTGGGAGTAGAGAGTTAGTGTGGTTAAGGGGTGTAGGGGGATAAAGAGGTTAGTTAGCTTAGGTTAGTTAGTAATAGTTTTAGTATGTTTTATTTTAAGTGTTAGTTTAATAATATTAGTTAGTAGTTAATTTTTAGGTTAGTTATATTTTAATTAAAGTTTTAAGATTTAGATAGTATTGTGTATGTAGTCAATTTAAATGTTTTAAACATTAGTTTTAGTATGTGTTAATTTATATAAAGCTTTTAAATTAGAGTTAGTTTTAAATTATTAAATAGTACTAGTTAAAAAGTAAATTAGTGTAAATTATTTTTAGTTAAGTATGTTTTAGATAGTTTAATTTTGAAGTATGTTAATTTAGTATTAGTATTAGTAAGTTGTAGTTAGTATTTGTTAACATTAGATTTGAGTATTAATAAAGTTTTTGCTTTTTAGATAGCTTTATGTTGAAGTCATTTAACTTATATGTTTTAAAGTATTAGTTAATAAGTATATTTTTATTTTAGTGTTAGTTGAAAGATGTTTTCTTAAGTCATATAAAGTTTAATTACCTATATGTGAGAGGTGACATTATTTTAATTAGTGAATTCTTTTTTTTCAAATGTTTCAAATAACTAGAGTTCGGTCTATGACTTTTATATTTTGAAATAATTAGACTTATAATTTTTTGAATGAACCAATTATATTGTTACTTAATAAATCGCTTAATTGATGTTTTATTGACTAATGTTATTCGACTGATTTAAATGTATTGTTCTTTAATATTTTAAAAGTAAATAAAAGTAACAATGTGATAAATCTTTTAATAAATTGAAATTGGATTGTTTAAATTAATTATTCAATTTAATTATGAAAGTTTAATTAAACAATCTATTCTATACATGTGTTTAAAACCCAGCTGTAGTCTTAAAGTGTTGTTAGGAGAACATCTTATGTCTTATAATGTACCTATGCTTTAGCCTATGAAATAAACTTATCAAACTTATTTATTATTGCATTTTTTATATATAGAATGTGTGTTTTTGCGCTCATATTTTTGGCATGGCATTTTGGTATCAAAGCTTGTGTTTCAACACTAGGAGCCTAAAACTATTATGCTTTTGAAGCTTAATGTAAACTTTAAATTATGTAGGATTCCTCCCATCACATGAAGCAATTGATGAGGTAGATGTCGTAGGGTGAGAGGTAGTAGAGCAAAACAGGAGGATGGACCACCACCTCCACCATCACCACCACAGAACTTGAACCATGACATTTTGGATGCCCTTCAGACATTGATTGGTGTAGTCCAGTAGAAGCTACCACTTGTAGTATAGCTAGGGCAGCAGATTTCTGAAGTGGAAGTAGAGGGACCCAGAGGAGGTAGGGCCAATAGTAGAGAGAGGAGTAGGAGTCCCCCATAAAGGTAAGTAGAGGGATAGGGCAATCATGAGGGTGAGTCGATACATTAGAGAGGAGCACCACTCAATAGACCTCCTAGACATGTAGGAGATGATATTAGGGAGTTGATATGAATCCAACCTCCATTTTATATTGGTTCTACTAAGGGCACAATAACAGAGGCTTGGTTATATATTCTACAATGGTGCTTTGGATTACATCCTTATGGGAGTAATCTAAAGGCACATCTAGTAGTCCATTAGCTAAGGAGAGATGACTCCACTTGGTGGCATTAGGAGGAGACTATAGGAGGAGTGAGGATGGATACCCTCACATGGGAGTCATTCTTGGAGAGATTCTAGGAGAGGTACCTATCCGAGCACTTCAAACAGAAGCAGATTAAGGAATTTCATTCTCTGTATCATAGGGTTCTCATAGTAGCTTAGTATGAAAGTAGGTTTCTTTAGCTCCTTCCATATGTCAAATACATGAAAGATGAGAAACTATGAGTACATCGCTTCATCTTTGGCCTAAATTTCTCACTCCAAGGTCAAGTCCATTTGGCCTTCCCTACCACCTTTAGATAGGTAGTTGAGATAGCACTAGTTGTTGAGGATACTTAGGGTAGATAGAAACAAGGTATACTTTAAGAAACCCCTCCTTTACAAAAGGTGTAAAAAATTGGCGAAAGGTGTAAAACACATGACAAAAAAAATTATTTTTTGTGGCAAAAAAAATATTTTACAAAGAAAAAATAATAATCTCCATTGGTGAATCATTCATAGTCTCTCAAACAATTTGTAAAATCTAGGCGAATTGTGTTATTTTAAAACCACAAAAAATTTATACATTAGCGAACAAAAAATAATAATCATAGTAAAATTTTAATTTTTTGGGTGAATCATTTCATTGTATTCAAGGTTAAAAAAAAAGAGAAACCCTAGCCTTAAGCCATAATTCGAGCATGATTTTCATATTTTAATAATCCTTTCCAATCTTACGACAAGGGAAATGGCGCAATATCGTGGGCATATGTTGTGATCTTCCATGATCTCACGATGGTTCTTGTATCATGAGATCATATTGGGCTATGTTTTGTAGGTGAAAAGGTCTTTTTCGATCTTATGATCAACACTTGTTCGCAGCATCGAAAGCAGAAAACAAAAAGGTCATGAACCTATGACAAAGTCTTTTGTTGTCAGGTCGTAAATAGATGGATGGAGTCCCCCCAATGATATGAGTGTACCTTTGTCATGATATCAAGAAAGACTTTCAAGGCCCCTCCGGTGCTACGATTTGAGCTTGGCGAATGATCAGAGAATGATTTAAAAAGAAGCTCGATGCTACAAGGAGTGGTTTTTCATATGATTCGGATTGTTAGATTTGAATGCTTGTGATTCTACGATGAGAGTTTTAAAAGGGAAAATCAAAGCCTCATCCTGTGATCGAGGGAGGCATGAAGATTTGTTGTGATGGTGTGACAACTGGTTGTCATAACATTGTAAGCGTTATAAAGATAAAGGCATCCCCTCTTGACAATGACAGTCTACAAATGTCAGCTTTCTATTAAGGCAGAGCTAGCAGGTACATGCCAGTTGAGTTCATCATCAGCATTATGGGACCCGAGGGTTGTGAGGTGGCTGATGGTGCATGGTTTTTGATCTTACAATAACCTTTTCGTCATAAGATCTCAGGGCTCTGAGGCAAGGTTTCTCAATGTTGAAATTATGGTTTGTCGTAGCATCGTAATTATATAGTAAATCTAAATAAGAAATTATAATAAAATGGTAATTTGTGAGCATCTTATTTGAAAGGTCTTAGGTATGATTCTATTTGAATTTAACATGTAATAATAATTAATCTAGATTTATATATTAAATGAATTTTAATTTTAATTTTATAAAAAATAAAATAATTTAAATAATTTTTAAAGAGAAAAGTTAAAATAATATTTTTAAACATACAATATCTTTAAGAAAAGATAATTTTGTCATTTACAATCATTTTTAAATGATTAACATTAAAATATATCTATTTTTTTATTTTTTAGCATAATTTTTAACAATTAATATAAATATAAACATATAATTTATACTGACGATGTTCTAAATCTAAACCATTGATTACTCTTCATTTCATATAATTTTTTTTAG
Organism: Cupressus sempervirens; assembly: GCA_028749045.1. Lineage (NCBI taxonomy): Eukaryota > Viridiplantae > Streptophyta > Pinopsida > Cupressales > Cupressaceae > Cupressus > Cupressus sempervirens. Next base: position 555,913,143 of record CM053788.1, on the reverse strand, counting down.
CACAAAAAAAAGATATATTCAAAACAATAGTTAAAAATAAATACATAATTTAGTTGAATGATGATCAAATATAATCTTCATAACCAACATGGAAGATAACTAATCAAAGGCCATCATAATATCAAAGCTTCCACCAATTTATAGCAAAGCCATAGTTGATCAGCTAGACCAGATCCATAGGAGCTAACACTACTATGATTTAACAGGTTGATCAAGTTCCAACTAAATCATAACAAATTGAAGACCTCTCCAATTTTATTCACACCGTACACAAATGAGAATATTTGTGTATCAACATTTGATTATGATAACCTTGTATCATGAGATCGTATTGTGCTGTGTTTTGTAGGTGAAAAGGTCTTTTTCGATCTTATGATCGACACTTGTTCGCAGCATCAAAAGCAGAAAACAAAAAGGTCACAACCCTACAACAAAGTCTTTTGTTGTCAGGTCGTAAATAGATGGATAGAGCCCCCCTAATGATACAACTGTACCTTTTTTGTGAGATCAAGAAAGACTTTCAAGGCCCCTCCAATGCTATGATTTGAGCTTGGCGAATGATCAGAGAATGATTCAAAAAGAAACCTGATGCTACGAGGAGTGGTTTGTCATATGATCAAGATTGTTAGATTTGAATGCTTGTGATTCTATGACGGGAGTTTTAAAAGGAAAAATCAAAGCCTCATTGTGTGATCGTAGGAGGCGTGAAGATTTCTTGCGATGGTGTGACCCCTGGTTGTCATAACATTGTAAGCATTATAAAGATAAAGGCATCCCCTCTTGACAGTGACAGTCTATAGATGTCAGCTTCCTATTAAGGCAGAGCTAGTAGGTACACACCAGTTGAGTTCATCGTCAGCATTATGGGACCCGAGGGTTGTGAGGTGGCCAATGGCGCATGGTTTCCAATCTTACAATAACCTTTTTTTCGTAAGATCTTTGGGCTCCGAGGTAGGGTTTCCCGATGTTGCGATTATGGTTTGTTGTAGCATCGTAGCAATAAATTTGTGAGCCCATGATGTTACGATATACTGTTTTCAACCTAACCATAACATCGTAGAGAGAAAATTGAAGGGTTGTGATGTTATGAAGTGGTAAGCTTAGTTGTGTTTGTGAAATCGTAAGGTTTATAAAGATGACTTACGATGCCCCAAGGCTATTTGTCATGGGATCATAAAAGAGAATGAGTAAGTTGTCGATGCAGAGATAAAGGAGGTTATCATAGGATCATAAGAGATTTCCTTGGCTTTCTTAATTGCTCGACAAAGATAAAAGAGGGATTGGCATAAGGTTGAAAGAGCTAATATATTAGTGCTACAATAGTATGAAAGGTCTTTTCAGTCACCTTGTCATAATATTGTAGAATCTAATCTCTACAGTGAACATAATGACAAGAAAATAAGTTTGAACTTCTCGGCCAATCAATTTTCAATGTAGTACGAAAAGCGCATAGATAAAATTTAATAACAATATTCCTCCAAGTTGGAAAAATCAACTGATATCCTTCCCAAGCATGTTGAAATTAATGCAATTTAAACATTTGGCTACGCTTGTCAACTTATATGATTTTTTGAATCTCCATCATCATTCTTCAAGTATTCACAAGTTCAAATTTGGAATTTCATCTTGTGTTGCCTGAGAAATTTATATTATTGTTTCCAAGGTCTAATTGTAGTTACAGATTTTCCAGTTGCAAATTCAGAATGTCAGAACAGGAAGTGGAAGAAATTTCAGCCATAGAGATGATAGTATCAGAAACATCTACTTCAAAGGGAGGTAAAGCCAGACAGAGGAAGCCTAGTTGGTTCCTAGAAGAGTGGATCAGATTGTTTCCAGGATCCACAAATGTAAACTCGACTGATGATCATGTTTTCTTCGACCCGTATGCCAACTACAGAGATGCTAAGTGCCCTAATACTAATGGTGCTGAGCTTTTCTATTTTTTCTACTATAACTAGGATAAGAAGGTCCCTTTTTGCAATCCATGGAAGAAGAACCTTGCCAAGCTAATTTTTCCAAAGGTATTCGTGGATGTGGATTTGATGAAAGCTCTATTTCAATTTTATAATCCAGCCACCAAATCTTTCCATAGGAGAGATGGAACAGTTCTATGCACACTAGATAGAGAATATTTCATTGAGGCATTTGGATTGACTAGAGCAATGGGAAAACCTCTTGATTTAAAGGACTTGAAAAGAAGATTTGAGGCAAACCCTACTGCTTTCACTAGAAATTCATTGTTGTAGCATATCCCTGGAGAATTCAAAAGGGTGGGAGATTACCCAAAAAAGGTAAAGGATAAGATGCCCATGGACAAGTTCAAGAATTATTTTGTCAAAACCATATATGGTGTCCATAAGGTTGTAGCTAAGGATGGGTCTGATGAAGTCTGGGGAGCAGAGTATATAATTGCTAGAGATGTACAAGATGCTTTCCATGCCTGTGAATATGACTATGGAAGTCATATATTGAATATAATGAGGGAGAATATTGCCAGGGCAAGGTCTAGAGAAATGAGGGGGTTCACCTTCCCATATTATGCTTTGTTGATGCATTTGATCCTCTATAGAAATGTGGGATACATCAGCCCTAATTTTATTGTGCAAACTTCTGATCTACATGGAGCCTTGCCAGTACAACTTTGGACATGGGTATGGGATAGCTCTTACCATTTGTCTGACTCTATTTCATTTTTCAATAATTTTAGTGATGTTATTATGAAAATGTTAGACTCGGGGTACTTTAGGGCCCCTAAAATTTTAAAATGTCTCCTAAGACCATCATTTCTGCCTGAGGGAAGAAGGCTAGACCATAATTGGGGAGATATTTTCCTTTTTCCTACCTTTTTTTTAATGAGAGTGTATGGTTTCCCTCAACCACCCCACATTTTACCAAAGTACATTCCTCCTAGATTGGGAATAATTGAATTCATTTGGCAACTGTTCATGGTTAATAGGGAATACTTAGGCCCTAAGGTACATAGGGGAACCTTTTTGTGTAGATGTTTTAAGATTGGGGATTTTACCATTGGAAAGGAAGCCCTAGAGCCTATCCATGCCTTCCTACACCACTATAATCTATGCACTAGCCCTTATAGGATGTATGACCCTGATGGGTGGATGAGGGCTACTTTAAAAGAAATGAGAAACTATGTGCTGCCCAATTCCAAAGAATCACCCTTTGAAGACATCATTTCAAACATAGTAGCAGAAGGGGAGGCAACTAATAAACTTTCAAAGTTGCAAGATGTATTGAGGGTAGAAAAGGAATTAAAAAGATTTGATCCCCAATTCCAAAGATTTCATATGGATATCCCTTATCCCCATAGAATCAAGAAGATGGTTGTAGGCCATGCTGACATAATGGCTAAAATGTTAGAAGGTCCAATTGGGGAAGAAGAAAGAGTGTGCCCTGATGGCTCTAAACTTGATGTAGCCCTTGAGGTTGAAGAGGAGGAGGCACCCCAATCGTCTTGGATGGAAAAGGGGCACAAAAGATAGAAGGTTGTACAGATTCCTCCTCAGGTCAAGCAAAGAACCTTGCAAATTCTACTAGGAAATGGTTAGTATTTTGTTGACATAAGATAGAACTATATCCAAACTAGGGCTGATGCACCAAAGAATAATTTGACAGATCTAGAACTGGCAGCAACAAGATTGGACGACAGGATTATCCAAGTCAAGAATTCTTGGAGGATGATGAGTTCATCAAATCCAATGAATTCAAAAGCTTTTTATATAAGATAAAACAGAGTGAGTTGGTCCTCCAAATGAAACCTGATGAGCTAGACGAGCGAAGGATGGAATTGATTGAAAATTTGCAAGCCTATGATCCTAAAAATGAGGTAATGACATTATAGGAGGCCAGGGATCTGGTTCAAAGAAGTGGTATGTTGTTGGTACCAATTTGGGACTTGGAGCAAGAATTTATGCTTGATCAAATCAAAAGACAAGAGAATGCTATCTCCTATGAGGCAATTGGTGCTAGTGGTTTGAAGAGGGGCACTGGTTTTAATGTTGATACCAAATCCTTGGTAGTCTAGTGCATGGCCCCTACTTCAAGTAAACTAAGATTGATGGATGTGCAGAGCACAGAATAGGGCAACATGAATATTTGGACTCTGCATGGCACCTCCGGCAAGGAAATCTCCAAGGCAATTCAACATTTCTCATTTATGAATGAGGCCAAGGTAGATGAGATAGAAGATAAACTATCCTAGGCTATACATGATTACATTGATGTCAGAAAGCTCTATGAAAATGAGCTCAGAATTAGTCATGTATACAGAGAAGAAATTGTTAAACTTGAAGCCAAGGTCCAAACACTTGAGGATGAAATTGCATCCCTCAAGGATCAATTAACACAAGTAGAACAAAGGATGGCTCCAGTTCAAGTGGAGGAGGGACAGGGGACTTCAATGCTAGCCAAGGATACTGCTGAGGCTCTGGTATAGACTACAGATATAGAAGAGGAACAATCCTCATAGCCTAGGAGAATGAGCACTGAATCTCAGTCAATTCAGCAAGGGGAAAATGTAAGGACTGGGATCCTTAAATCTATGATAAGCCACAAGTTTGGTACTCTGAAGAACCTATCTCAACAGGGTCATAGTTCATTTGTTTCTTTGCAGAGTGCTGAGCAAGTTTGCAATGAAGCACTTTCATGGTTAACTTCTACCTTCAACCTCTGGGGACCATATATGAAATTTTTGGATAGATTGATAATGCTGATGGCTAAGAAGCTAGATTTACCAGATAAGATTTTCACTGTTAAAGAGAGCCTAGAAATGGTAAAAGAATTGAGTGGTTTATTTTCTAGTAAGTTGCAGGTTATACAAGGCAAGTTGAGGACATTGTCAGATGGAATGGAACCTTGTATACCATCAATTTTGGATACTACTAATGTAGTAAGGGACTGACAAGAGTGGTCAACTTCATTTGACAATATTTTGACCCAAGAATCTACATCAACAATTTTTGAAGACAAATTAGATTCCCCTTTCCACTCACCGATTGATCATCTTTTCAAGGTAGAGATAAATCTAAAAAAATTTGTTGTTGAGGTTAAGGTGGTTATGGACACCAGATGGACTAAAGTGATACAAGATTTGCAAGGGGCAAAGGACACTGACTGGCCCACCAAAAGAGAAATTTATGTCTGGGAAGTAGTGGGTGAAATAAAGGCCCTACCAGCTAGAAGTAGCTAGGATATTTTGCATATTTAAATCAGATGTATAGAGGAGTGAATCAATTGGAGGACAAGTTTTGCAGAAGAATATCAAAGAGAAGTTGTTCATCATAACATATTACCTTACCTTTGCAGTACATCTACTGTGGGTAATGCTGCAGTTAGAACTGGAAGACAAGCTTAATGATCAGTTGCCACTTGTCACATTTTGTAATTGTTTCCCCTTTTTCTGTTAAAATATGTCACAAAAGGTTTCAAAAAATTGTAATGATTATCTTAATTGTTGTTATCTTTTTTCTTTTGTAATGAATCATGATGTAACATTTCTAAGCCTGAAGCTTGTTGCAACTCAAGTGATATAAATATGAGTTCCCAAGGCTTAGAAATGGTCCGATCTATTGTTAGTTTTTAGATTAAGTATAATTTTCTTTAAGAGCAGATATTGTTCCAACTCTATGTATTTCAATTTTCCATTATGTTTTGTAGTTAGTAGTACTGTGTGATGTTATGGCCTTTGCACACATCTCTATTATCTCTCTTTTTATTATCAAACAACTAAATCAAGAGAAAGATACAAAAATAACATTGTGTCAACAATATGAATAGAGTAACAACTAACAAAAATCTTGAACTCAAATCAAGAGAAAGGTACAAAAATAACATTATGTCAACAATAAAGTAACAAAAATCTTGAACTCAATATTTGTAAATTGTAATTGCAATATGACTGAATAATGAATATGGAAGAACTAAAGTAGAGTATATTGTATACCTATAAATTCCTTAGAACTGAATGCTACATTACTAAATCATGATTCACTTCATTGACTCAGTCTCGAATTTCATGCTTCTATATCCCATATGGACTCCAAATCTTGAAATTGAAGTCTGACTAGTACTAATAGGTTCCTCTTCATTCTGAATCGGGTATTCAAAATCTATAAAATCTTCATCTTTATTTTGACTTTGACACCTAAATTTATCATTTATGTTGGAGTCAACAGTAGAAGTAGAACCACCATCTTTTAAAGTGTTGCAAAGGCCTCGTCTTTCATGTGTGGAATTCCAAATGGCCAATGACCTATCATAAGGAAAATCTCTAACATTGTATTGAGTTACAAACAACCTCAAACAAGTTTCCAAATTTTTTTCTAGTTTGTTTCTGACATTTGATTTCCAAAACCCCAATGCACTGAAAACTCTCTCATCTTCCACCGACCCTAATATCATTGTTTGACATAAATCAGCAAGTTTGAAATATTTTGATATTTAAGTATGTAATACTTCACTTTGACTTATCCTTTTCCAAAGCCTTGTTATTGCGCTAGGATCGAATGGATTCTCAAAGTTTTCCATCTGTTTTTCATACACAATGCAAAAAGTTTACATTGATTTTTAAGATTATTTGAATCTAAGATTCCTTGCATTAGTTGTCCATTGCAATCTATATGCTTTGAAAACTGTTTATCAATTCGTCAAGTTTATTATGAAACAAATTTGCATCAGTTGGATTATGTCTAAAGTGTTTCCAAAATTGAGGAAACACACAACTCATGGCTTCAAGAATTTCTTCTCGAGGGAATCTTTCATGAATCTCGATTGAAAGTTGGTAGGAAATAGACTTCACATTTTCACTAACAGATTTAACAATCTTGTCAAAATCATCCTTTCTAACTGGTAGTACTCTGCGTCTCTTGGTTGTTTTATATTGGTGCATTGGTATTTCAAATCCTTTCACAAACACACATAGCTCATTTTTCCCATTGAATTGTAAAAAATTCTCTGCATGATTCAAATCTATAATTATCTCCCACCTTGAAAAAATTGGGCTCTGACCTAAGAGATCTGAATACAAAAAATCCAAAGCCATGCATGTCATTTTACATAAATTAGAATACTCATGAATATACATAGTTCTATCTTGGGATTTCTTAACAAGTTTGTTCATTAAATCTATCATGGGGAGAAGACTAGCTGAAGTTAATATGTTCTCTATATCTCTTAACTTATTCAACAAATCAAGAGCTCTGTCCACTGTAAGGCATTGCTCATATAGAACTCTAATCAAGGATTGATATTCTGCTAGAACTCATTCTACTAGTCCATGCAAAGATATCCATCTGGTCTCAACATCCTTGAGAATCTTATTTCCTACTGTTACTCCCTCAAAAAAAATCTTAAATTCTACAAAGCATTTAGGACTTTTGCAAAAGTACGAGTGGAGCTCACAGATTAGATCTTCAACTTTTGACACTGTAGGAAAAGTACTTACAATCTTATATGTTAAATTCATCCGGTGGGCCATGCAGTGTATGCCAAGCATGTAAGGTGCAATACTATTTTTTAATCTTGCACAAAGACCAATCCTTTGCCCTTGCATTACTACAGCTCCATCAGCTCCGACACACACTAACTTCTTTGCAATTGTGAAGTCATCCATACCAGCAATTTCATTCAAAGCTTTCTTAACTTCTAAATATAAATTTTTTGCAGTTGAATCGGCCCTCATTTTACGAACACAAAGTAGATTAGCTTGATGGTCATGATCTTTTACAATATATACATGCATATAGACCCAAGCAGTGTTATCTACCGTAGTGACTTCATCTAAGGATAATGAAATGAACTTGGATTCTTTTACTCTCTTGTACATTTTGCTTTTCCACCTCAGCAAGATAGCTTGACATTTCCCATCCAGCATATATTGACCAATGTGACATAGGATAGTGAGAAACTCTCAAAAAAGATAATAAATTACCATATTCTGAAAAGTCTCTCATAGGATGCCCTCTAGATAGAATATGAAAAATAACACTCATCTAAATGGTCTTTGCCAAGTTTGCATCATTGGCTACATGTTGAAGCCCATCCTTGATTGGATTACCACTACTGCCACTACCAATTACTGCTATTTTCTTGAAATGCTCTTTGTATTCTATGGCATACTTAACATGAAGGTATTCTTCCTTTGATTTCCATCTCATTGCCACTACTTCCTTTCCATCTATGATTTTTTTTTCATAAACCTTACCAATATGTTTTTCTATAGTGTCGAGCTGTAATTGCAACTTTTTCTCTCTTTTAGTTTTCCAGGTACAAATCATACACTTGCATTCTGTTGGTGGTTCATCATTGTTTGTGACTTGTTCAATAAACCAGTACTTTGCTACCCAATCAACCTAGAAAGTCCTTTTCATTTCCCACTCTCGTCCCATTTTTACATTCCTTTTTCTTTTCTTCCTACCAACATCAATATTATCTTCTATTACAACATCATCTATTGTTGGAACATTGTTATCCTCATTTGATGCATTTTGATTTAATTGAATAACAACTTGCTCTTCTAGTGGTGGTGAGGTATTGTGATTTCCTTCTGCACTTGTACTTGCCAAAGTTGGTAGACCAGAAACATTGTCAATTCCAAAGAAAGCCTTTAAGGTAGTATCTCTAAGTTTTTGGCATTTTGATGTAAGATTAATCCCTTCACTGCCCTTGGGGGTCTTACCCTTGTCACTTCCCTGAGATTGAGTAATATTAGTTACAGACTCACCCTCCCCTGACATCTCAATCTACTGATAATCCATTTAAACTTTACTTCCCTGAGAATAAGCAATATTACTTTTAGACTAGGAATTGAAACTTAAAGAAAAAAAGTTAAATTTCAAATCTGATTTTTGACAGTTGGTGAATCGACATTCCACGGCAAAGGAAATAGGATATTGACCTTAGGTGGTCAATATCCATGCATGCAAGCATTAAAAACCATTAACATCCACTTTTTGAATATTTTTTAATAAAAATGAGATAAGAAAGGAAATTGTAGATAAGCTTATGATTAAATTAAACTACATAAGTTCAAGGAGAGTATTTTATAGCACAGCTACACATACCAGTGTACCACCACTTGTGGAAGCTATCTCTGGAGTTCGAGTCTTGCCCCTGATGTGTCCTCCGCTGCCAAAAATTTGATGGAGTGCCAACGGTATTTAGTGAATGTCTCATTGCTTGGGTGAATTTAGATTTATATACAAACCAATACAATTAGCAATTTACCATGCCAAACGAGCTAACTCCTCCACAACAAAATGAAAGTGTGTTGGTGAAATGAGCTAACTCATCCACTTCCCATAATGTGAACTAAGCTGAATCCTCCATGGTAAAATGAAATTGGGATGGAAAATTCTCCCATACTGCATTAAACAAAAACTTGAAACCCAACGAACATTCCATGATAAGCATTACCTGGTTAGCTGCATGAAAGGAGAATACTGCCAGGGCAAAACTCAAACGTAACACTTGCCTTGGCGATTACAATGCTAGGTAACTAGGTAAACCCAACAAAGCTTGGTGACCAAGAAACCATGGAAGGGCTCAAAAATTGCCAAAATATGAAAATTTTCCACTATATTATACCCTGGATAGAAATCATAGGATTAGTCTTAGAACCAAAACTCTACCCATCAGAAACCCCCTTGGAAAGGGAATCAAAACTGTACATCAAGGTCCTCTAAGGGCCAATAGTCTCAACAACAAAGACCACAGCAGTAGCAACAAATTCCCACATAGGGTTATCAAGGCTCCAAGCCCAAATAGTTGAAGTCATATGGTCCCAAATAGGATCAGAAGGTATAGTCCCCATAGTCATAGTCAGTGATGACTTAGCAGTCTTCTAGGGGTGGATACAATGGATCTAGCAGGTCAGGAGGCCCATAGTAGTATGGATCATAAGGTGTATGATCTTATACCCAAGGACCATGCTACACTTGTGGTGGCATGGGTCATATAGCTAGAGAGTTTCCATAGGAATAATCATCCAGTGGTCAGAGAAGGGCTTTTTTAGAGCCGACAGTTGGTGATATGGGTAAATCCCACAAAGTTTTTGCAGTAGTTGACAACCATCAAGCTGAGCATCAGACCATAGTTATCGAGGCTACATGTATAATATAAGGTAGTATGGTTGCTATATTATTTGATTTTGGAGCTACTAACTCTTTTATATCTCCATATGTAGTGGAGCATTGTAGACTAGTGGCAGTCAGATATGATGTCAGGTGGGAAGTAGAGTTAGCCTTAGGAGCCAGAGTGTCAATTAGTTCCATGGTGCAAAATTACTTGATTCAGATTGGAGACATGTCCATGATGTTTGATCTATGTATTACCCCTCTAGGTTCTTATGATGCAGTCCTTGCAATGGATTGGCTTTATGCCCACAACATTGATGACATGAAGAAATAGAAGTCTTTTTGGCCCTTTTTGTGAACATTTGTCTATAACATACTGAACTTTGTCATCTTTTAGTATAAGTGTTTTGAACTTTTGATGTATAAAGTATGGAAATAGGGCATAAAAATGATAATCAAAATTATATCTAAAAAGGGGTTCATTTTGTGGTAAAAATCTTTCTTCATGAATGTTTGATATGGGTAGATCTTCCTACAGCCGAAGAGATTGCAAAAACTATTAGTTGAATAATTAATGCCTTTTCTTTGTAAACTAATAAATGCAAATAAATTTTTGCGGGAAGTTTTGTGTGCATTAAATTTTGATCACAAGAATACAAGCTGAGCTAGAGTTAATAAAAAACAAACTATGAAGGAATAGCACTAAGGCATTGATGGTATTAAGGAGAAGTATTATGATACCATTGCAGCTGGAGACTTGGTGGCAAAGTCAGAAAGGACCTGTTTTAATGAATAGCAAAGAGGGACCTAATAAAGTGGTTGAGCAAGGAAGCAAGCATCAAAGTGATCGGCTAAACATGAAAAGCATGATACTTGGATTCTTGAAAGCTGTTTAAAGTCAGATAAAAGAGTAGATTTAGCATTTTCTATGATCTATATTTGTGGGGAATTTAAGGGATAGCTAATGTCTTTACAATTGCATGCTTGCAGTCTTAAGTTGTAACTAACTTTCCTTCACGAGGAAGTCATAATTATAGGAGTTTTTTATTTTCCTTCCTTTTAAATAAGACCTCTTCTGTATCCATGAGCTTAAGTAGTGAGCAAAAAGATAGAGTTGATAGACATCTTGTTTTTTTCCCAAGTTATTGTAATACTGCATATTTGAATGAATACATGACTTTGTTGAGTTTCTATACTTTTGTCTGAGCCAATCTTTTCCTTCATTCTTCTATGGGGGCCCATGTAGAAGGTGGATTTTACTTTAGTAAGTAGGAGTTAGACTCAATTTTCTAAGTTAAGAGTAGAATTGTCATTCTTTTAGCCACTAGAAATAGAACCAGTCACTGTTCCTGCAACAGTAGGTGCATAGATGTATGGTTAAATAATTAGAATTCCCTTCCAAGTATTTAATAGTTGTCTTTCCTTTGGATAAACTAGATTTCCTTAATGGTTATTGCATTCAAGGTAGTAGTGACTTTTAGCGAAAAATAGAGCATATACTTTGCAAACATCATCTCAAATTCATGCTCTCAGATTGACATTTAATGAAGATTAGCATAGTACTTTGGCAGTAAGGGATGTCCAATCTTGTAACTAAAAAGGTGTTATATTGATTAGAAAATCACCAAGATGGATTGTCGACAGAAGAGGGTGGAATGTTGGACAAGTTTGGGATCTCTAGAGTGATATTTAGGGTAAATAGACATGAATCCCTTTATACGATTTCTACTATGCAGCTTAGACGGTGCATGCGAACGGGATGCTAGTTATTCTCTATCACCATTAGTGATAGAGTGGAAGATTCAGAGGGTGATCCATCCCTCAATGATTTTCCAATCTTGCAGGAGTTTGTAGATGTGTTTCCTTCAGAGTTGCTTGGTATGCCTCCACCTAGAGTAGTGGATTGTCATATTGATCTTGTGCTAGGAGCTAAGCCAATATCGAGAGCACTATATAGGATGACTACTCATGAGCTTAGTGAACTAAAGAATCAGTTGGAGGAACTCTTAGAGAAGGGCCATACCTTGGGGTGCACCAATAATCTTCATAAAGAAGAAAGATAGATCACTTAGGTTGTGTATTGATTATTGGCATTTGAACAAAGTAACCATCAAGAACTGATATCCTCTTCCCAGAATCAATGATCTCTTTGATTAGTTGTAGGGTGCTTGAGTATTTTCAAAGATTGATCTAAAGTTGAGTTATCATCAGTTGAGGATTGTGGATAGTGATATCCCCAAAATTTCATTTCGTACAAGGTATGGTCACTACAAGTTCACCATAGTACCATTTGGTCTCACAAATGCTCTAGCTATATTCATGAGCCTCATGAATGGAGTATTCCATACATTTTTGGATAAGTTTGTGGTCATATTCCTTGATGACATTATGATTTATTCTCATGATAAGAAGGAGCATGGGGAGCACCTGAGACAAGTATTCTAGAAGTTGAGAGAGAATTAGTTGTTTGGCAGCTTGTCAAAGTGTGCATTCTATAGACCTAAGATACATTATTTGGGTCATGTCATTTTAGGCAATGGTGTCTTAGTAGACTCATCAAAGATTGGGGACATAATGGATTAGCTAGCACCCGCCAATGTCACTAAAGTGAGGAGCTTTATGGGACTAGCAAGATATTACTGATGCTTTATTATAGGATTCTCTAGATTGGCACACCTAATTACATCTTTTTAGAAGAAGGGGAAGAAGTATGAGTGGATAGAGAAGTGTGATAGAGCTTGTCAAGAGCTCAAGAGAGCCCTTACGAATGCACCAATTCTTGTAGTACTAGATCCTTCTATGGATTTTGTGGTCTGCATAGATGCATCTTTGGATGGTATAGGGGCAATCCTTATGCAGAATGGATGACCTATTTCCTTCAAGTCTAGGAGGTTGAAGACTCATGAACTCAATTACCCCACTCACAACCTAGAGCTTGTGGTAGTGGTTCATGCTTTAGTGAGGTGGTGACACTTCCTTCAAGGTCATAGATTCGAGCTTCATTCTAACCACCAGAGCTTTCAGTACATATTTACTCAGCCAAACCTTGATGTTAGGCAAAGAAGGTGGATGGAGTTCCTTTGTGAGTATGATTTTGATGTTCATTACATCAAGGGAAAGGAGAATGTGGTTGCAAATGCCTTAAGTAGAAGGCACCATGAGCTTTCATCTATGACTACTTGCATTGACTTGAGAGAGGGGATATTACAACACTTGCTAGCAGATGAGCTTTATGCAAAAGTTAGTCAGATAGTGCATTCTTAGAGACCCTTGGAAGGGAAGTATTTAGAGTATTCTTTGGAGTCTAATGAACTCTTGCATCATAGAGGACATATGTATATACCTTCCATTGGGGGTTTGCATGAGCTCATTGTACTAGAGGCTCATAGAACACCTTATTTAGCACACCCTGGTGTTAAGAAGTTACATGCAAATCTGAGACAATTGTATCACTGGCCAAGCATGAGAGTGCAGATTTCTAGCATTGTTGTGAGATGCCTTGAATGTTAGAGGGTGAAGGCAGAGCACCATCATCCTTGTGGGCTTCTTCAACCTCATAAGATTGTAGAGTGGAAGTGAGATGCTATATCTATGGATTTTATTGTTGGTCTCCCCATGTCATATCACTACCTTGATGCCATTTTGGTGACAGTTGACATGTTGACCAAGGTTTCCCATTTCTCACCTGTGTGTACTACATACACAGCACAAGACTTACCCTAGGTGTTTTTGTGGGACATTGTCAAACTTCATGGCATTCCTCATAAGATCATCTCTAATAGAGACTCATTGTTCACTTCATCCTTTTGGAGAGAGTTGTAGGTAGCATTGGGCACTAGGCTCAATTTTAGTATAGTTTACCATCCCCAAATTGACGGTTAGACCAAGTGAGTGAATTAGGTTTTAGAGGACATCTTACATATGTATGTGATGGACCATCAGGTCAAATGGGAGGAATACTTACATCTTGTCAAGTTTTCCTATAACAATGGCCACCATTCCTCTATAGGTATGTCGCCTTATGAAGCCTTGTATGGAAGACTGTGTAGAACACCGTTGAGTTGGGATAGGATCAAGGATTGAGTCTCTATTGGTCCTTAATTAGTAAAGGAGATGGAGTAGCAAATGACCCTGATTAGATAGTGCCTGAGAGAGGCACGTGATACTCAGAAGAAGTATGTTGATATGAAGAGGATAGATCGAGAGTATTAGGTTAGTGATAGAGTTTTCTTAAGGGTGCGGCTACACAAGAGTCTAATTTAATTTAGAAAGGGCTCTAAGTTGGCACCTCAATTTGTTGGACTATTCGAGATCCTAGAGAGGATAGGACAGTTGCATACCATTTATCTTTGCCACCTAGCCTGTCATGCATCCATGATGTGTTTCAAATTTAAGTACTTAGAGGATACATTCATGACAAGCCTCATATTATAGATTGGGATGCTTTGTGGGTGGAGTCAGATAGGAAGCTAGCACTAGAGCCTATCTGTATTATTGCCTGATAGACCCTAGCTCTTCAAGGTCAAGAGCTGGACCAGGTTAGGGTCTAGTGGGATTGTTATGATGAGGTCACAACTTCATGGGAGGATGTAGCACAAAGAAATCTCAATACCCTTATCTTTTTTATGAACTCCAGGAGGAAGTTCATGCCTAGTGGGGGAGGATGTGAGGCTTCCCCCTGACCCATCGTAGCATAGTTGATACATTATTATTTTATGAAAAGACACTATCAGATACACTAAACATATTATATTATTTCATATTGTGTGATTTTTTACTTTGAAATATTTGGTTACGTTATTTAAATTTTGATGAACATGTATACTAATGAAGTAGTGTAGAAAGTGAATGCAGAATTAACACTTTGATTATGAAATTTGAATGATTAAGAATATGAGTAGAACGAGATAAAAAATTGGTTATTTGAAAGATGGATATTTTTAATTTATGTGATTTTTCTAATACATTATATACATATATGAATGTGATTTTCTTGAGCTACTAATGTGTGCAATGAGTGTGCAGGATATTTTAGCCAGGAAATCTAATGGAGAAATAGAACTAAACCCTATATACTAATTGTGGAAACAAGGGTTAAATCTAATGAAACATGCAAACCCCGTTGTTCATATTTTATTTGTGTTGTGGATTGAATGAATGTATCATTTTTAAATCTTTAAATGTTAATGTTTTGTAATAGTGATTTTTTAGTGTCGCTTGACACTCATGAAGTGTATATGCATTCCAACATGATAGTTAGGGTTAATCGAGTAACCAAAATATCTAAGTCAAACTAGGTTAGTGACCTTTTTGCTAATTAGTTAGTAATCAAGGTTAGTTACCCTATTTAGGATTAGTGAGTAATTTACTTTTTGAAGGTTGTAAGTAAGTCCTAAAATTTCCTAGCTTTTGATAGGTCCCTAATTAATCCTTAAGGCCAAAAATATTGAAACCTAAGTACCTGAGCAGTATGGATATGGGTTGGGGGCATTTTCCACCCTGCTAGCACCTTTTGTTGACTTTTATGGTCACTAAAAAACCCCATTTTTGCTTTATTGCAAAAATTGAGTGTTTCATCATGAGTTCGGTAGCTCTAACTCCACCTTGAGATCAGCCTTATGCATAGTTGACTTAGAAAACTCTAGAAATTTTAGCCAAGTGGGGGAGTTATTGCTTCTTAGAGTGGTTGAGTTTAGGATCTTATTTAGAGGCAATTTTGAGAGGGTTTTGAGTGTTCACCCAACCTCTAGTTTTAGAGTGGAATTCAGGATTGAAGGAGAACGAGAAGGAAGGGAATGCTCATCTGAAATGTGTTCCATTACCATAACCCGATGTTGAAGGTAGGAATCCCTCGGCTCATGTTATTGATGTTTTTTTCATGCTTAAGTTATTATGTTTGCATTTAGTATGTTTCATATGTGTGTTGAGTATATTTGGGAGAGATAAAATAGGTTTTCTTAAATGTCTTCCTTTTGTGATTTTCTTTAAATTTTCAAGGGATTGTATGGGTGTTTTGGCATTACTCACCCTCAAATAGGGCAGAAGTAGTCATGTAATAGGGGAGGTCTTTAGTTAGACTCTGACAGTGCAAAGTCTCTTCTCAAGATGAGAAGAGGAAGAGAGTGTAGGGTGTTATGGGCCCCTACCTATCAGCACAAACCACATTTGAGTTTTGTAATGTAAGAGTGGAAGAATGAAAGTTCTTGAGTTTTTAGCCCCAAAAGGGCACCTATTATGGTGTTGTGTCTAACGTCTCGTGTTGGAAGAATCCACCTCCTCCCTAGTCTAGTTCGATGTCAAACCTATTATGCAAATCACGATGGGAGTGAATGTTTGATTTTGTCTTCACGTTATGATTGGTTGTCTTCTAGTTAGTTTTCATTCTCTCCATGATCATTGTGATGTATTTCAAAATTCATAATGGATCCCTTGTTAAGGGCCAGGAAGGAAATTTAGAATTGTATTGGATTTCAAATATGTTGGGAGTTTTTCCCTCAAGATAATATCTTGTGTAAAAATGTTACATTTAAACTTATTGTTGAAGTGGCAAGGATGTCCAATATTCTTGCTAGTTCTTTCATGGCAGAGCCTTTGAATTAGGTGGTTTAATAGAAAAAGAGATTGAGTAATATTCTTACATTCGAGTCTTGTAGTATTACAGCTTATGCAAGTGTGTATTGAAAAATAGATAAAATGGTGACGTGCAATTTATGCAATTTTGAGTTCAATTATGTTAAGGAAAAATTTATGCCATGGTTGGAACTTCAATTTAATTTCATGATTATTAGGAGATAAAATAAATCTTACATTGTTGTTAAAACAATTATTCAATCCCTTGGTTTACCTAGGTATTTAGCAAATTCAATTAGAAAAGAGAAGTATAAACCTCCTTGTTATAAAATGAATAGCATAAAAAAAAGAGAAAATAGCACTTAGACAAAAATAGGCTTGAGAAAAAAATTATACTTCCTTGTCTTAAAATTTCAACACTTTGAAAACAAAAATCATCCTAAGAGTAAAAACTCTCTAGTTTTTGTATGAGAGAAAAAAATAAATCTTTTTTTGATAACAGGGAATATTCCCTTTAAGATGCTCTATAAAAATCATTTGTTTAAATTTATTAAATCATAAAAATTAATTAAACAAAAAAAAGGGAATAGAAAATGCATTAAAAAAAATATCTTAAATATCCTAAGGCACCTAACTAATTTTTAAACATCAACACCTTCCTCCTAAAGTGGGCACATGAAATTAGATGTCCTTAGGAGTAAGCTACGGTCAATGGTATTGGGGGAGGGCATGTCTGATAGGATAGAGTACCAGTGAATGAGATCGGAGGGTCTTGGTTTTTGAAAAGTTGATGCGACATGGGACTTTAGTCCCTCTTTCCTTTTTGACCCTTGCAAAACTTTACCAAGCCTCATTTAAGAATGAGCTTTGGGCCATGTCAACCCCATTCCCACTTGGTCTACATTGGAAAATGTGCCCAATTTTGGGAAATTTAAAACCCAACATGAATTAGGAAGAGGTGGGAGTAGAGAGTTAGTGTGGTTAAGGGGTGTAGGGGGATAAAGGGGTTAGTTAGCTTAGGTTGGTTAGTAATAGTTTTAGTATGTTTTTTTTAAATTGTTAGTTTAATAGTATTAGTTAGTAGTTAATTTTTAGGTTAGTTATATTTTAATTAAAGTTTTAAGATTTAGATAGTATTGTATATGTAGTTAATTTAAATGTTTTAAACATTAGTTTTAGTATGTGTTAATTTATATAAAGTTTTTAAATTAGAATTAGTTTTAAATTATTAAATAGTACTAGTTAAAAAGTAAATTAGTGTAAATTAGTTTTAGTTAAGTATGTTTTAGATAGTTTAATTTTGAAGTATGTTAATTTAGTATTAGTATTAGTAAGTTGTAGTTAGTATTTGTTAACTTTAGATTTTAGTATTAATAAAGTTTTTTTTTTAGATAGCTTTATGTTTAAGTCATTTAATTTATATGTTTTAAAGTATTAGTTAATTAGTATATTTTTATTTTAGTGTTAGTTGAAAGATGTTTTCTTAAGTCGTATAAAGTTTAATTACCTGTATGTGAGATGTGACGTTATTTTAATTAGTGAATTCTTTTTTCTTTTTTTTTTCAAATAACTAGAGTTAGGTCTATGACTTTTATATTTCGAAATAATTAGACTTATAATTTTTCGAATGAACCAATTACATTGTTACTTAATAAATTGCTTAATTGACGTTTTATTGACTAATGTTATCCAAATGATTTAAATGTATTGTTCTTTAATATTTTAAAAGTAAATAAAAGTAACAATGTGATAAATCTTTTAATAAATTGAAATTGGATTGTTTAAATTAATTATTCAATTTAATTATGAAAGTTTAATTAGACGATCTATTCCTATACATGTGTTTAAAACCCAGATGTAGTCTTTAAGGTGTTGTTAGGAGAACGTGTTATGTCTTATAATGTGCCTATGCCTTAGCCTATGAAATAAATTTATCGAACTTAGTGAATTTAATTATTATTGCCTTTAAAAAATAAAATAAAATACGTGTGTTTTTGCCCTCATATTTTGGGCATGACATTTGGTTAATGAAGGCGTCAGATGATGCTTGGGGCACTCGACAGATACTATAAGCTTAGTTTGCACTAGGAGGTCAATAGTAGTAGTTCTCAAGTTGCTTAATTTTGGAAGGTGGCACTCGACATATACTATGGCTTGGTTTGCACTAGGATTCAACAGCAGGGTTACTTGAGTTGGCTTGGTAGATGATGGATCTTGGTTATGCTTAGTAGAATGTTGATGCTCGATAGTTTTTTTTGACACTCATTTTGGTCTTGGTCTATGTGGTGCCTGAGTTTTTTGTGAGCCAATTTTTTTCATTTGATTTGGGCTATGGGTAGTTAATGAGTGTTGCAGCTGACTTGTTGTAATGTCCTACCAAGGGATCCAAAAGAAATAACCTAAAGTTTTACTAAGTTTTCCAAAAAAAAAAATTACAAGAAAGAACAACATACACATCACACATAAAGTAGCAGAAGCAATAACATACAATCAACTAAAAGCATACATAACAAGTTACATTCCTTAAGGATCCCATGACATTGAATCACATTTTAAATTTAATTAATACTAAGTCCATCAAATACCACATCCATATAAAAAGAATAATTAAAAAGTCCAATGTCCATTAAAATAATATACATTTGTTTCAAATGCTACTTGACAATAAATTTCGGAATGCTCAATCATCTACTGTACATGTCACATGGTATGAAAGGCTAAAAGAATATACATTTATAAAAATAGAATTTACATCATCCTCCTCGGATCCATGATACAAAGTACAATACAATAAATGAAAGCATCCACCATAAAAGATAAATCCATCCATCATAAAAGATATAAACATCCATCATAATATATAACCATCCATCATAATGATACAAAGATAGAATAATAAGGAAATGCAAACAAGGAAACTCTAGCCACAGTAGCAATGAACATATCTCAATGGTAAGAATAAAAAGAACTTCCACCCGATCACGTGGAACCTAAATGGCCCACTCCCACCGCACTAAGGAGATAGTCTCAAGTCCCAAATAGGATATCAAACCAAATATCAAAAGCACTCTCTAAGTCCAAGAAATCCTAAAAGTAATCTAACTCAAAGGTTCCAGGATAAATTGACATCTAAACCTAGAGGCACACAAAGACACGTAGGAAACCTACTATGTAAGTGGGCAAGTATCATCACGCGAATCATGTTAGAGTTACCCTAGCAGTCTCTCAAGACCCCAGCCCCCTAGTGATCCCTATGCAGCCACTAGTATCCTCTCATACTAACAAGGCATACTATGGATGTAAGGTCACACCCAAGTGTTCTCTCTACTCCCATCCTACTCTGTACTAGCACTCAAGGCATGGGCGAGAACATACAAAGACTCTTATTAGGTTAATTTTATTCCCATTTAGTGTAGCATTTTCACTTATTAAACAACTTACAATGGGTTACCTTGGCAACCACTTAGGTCCCCAGCCTCCATTGCAAGCCACTTCTCGACTCATAAAAGTATAAATCAAAGAATCATATAAAATCACCTAAGTCCTATAAAAGTGATTGGAAAGCATCAAAAGATAATTCATAGTAACACATCAGTTCTCTATGGGAAACTAGAAAGCATCCCAAAAATATTGATCAAAGACTCAAAATGGTTAAGTCAAATGTGTCATAACATGACATCATCAAGAACAGAACATACAAACAAATCAGTTTCAAAAAAAGAATACTAGAAAAAAATAACAATCAATGCATTAAAACATGTCATAGAGCATACCAGGCACATTAGCATGGTTGAGTATAAAAGATTATATACAAACATCATCATGACATCACAGAACAAACCCCTAAGCCTCTGGTAAACATCCTAACCGGCCAAAGCTAAGACAAACCCAAAAATCCCAACACTAGTAAATCACACATCACATAAAGCACCTACAAAACTAAATTTCACAATTCATTATGTTTTGAAAACCCTAAAGTTCAATATTTACTAGTGTTTTCAAATTAAATCACAGACAATTCTATAATGGAAATCAATTTTCTCAAAAAAGAGTTTAAACCCAGAGAACTTTTGAAAACAGAAACACAACAAACATAAAGAAGATAGGAATTTGAAGAATGAGCAACTACTAAACAAACCCACAAGATCCTACCTGGATCTTATACTAAAACAATGAACGCATAAACACGCAACAATCTTCCTTTTCCTTTGAAAAACCCCCTTTTCGAAAATTGGTTCCTCCAAACCTGTGTATCTAGAAATGAGCTCTAATTTCCTTAATAAAGAGTTTTTTCCCCAAATCAAGGCTTTGATGATGCAATCATATGAAAATTCTTTGTCTTTAATTACTATATTTTAATTTTCATGCACACACTTTATGTAATTTAATTAAAATAAACTTTATTAAATTAAAGCTTTCTCTCCCTTATTAAATCATGCGATGTTTTTAATATAATATTTATTAATTTAACTAATAATATTATTTAAAGTTTATTGAAAATAAAACTCCTAAATAAATTAAATTAAATAAATATAAATACGCCTAAATTATACCTTTAATCAAATCTTTTAAATTTAATTTTTTCATGAACATTTAAATAACTTTTTAATTAAAATATTCTTTTATATTTTCTTTTCCTCCACTTATTAATTAGTGTAAGCACTATTTAAAGCATAGTTTATTATTTAAATTAATAAGAATAATTAAAGTTCTTCATTTAAATGCAACTCTAATTTAATAATAATTAATTAAATAATTATAATAAAACAATATTAAATCTTTAATCTTTTAATATTTTAATTCTACTTTTATCCAACTTCTTAAATTAGAGTTTTGAAATAAATATTTTAAACTGAAGTACATATTTAATTAATTTCTAATTAATTAAATAACATCATATTCTAATATTTCTTTAACCAATTTTCTAAATTTAGACCTCTAATTTAGACTTCTAAATTTACACTTTTTATTTAAAGTATAAATTTAATTAGATTTTAATTAATCAAATATTCACATATTTTAATATTTTCTTTTTAATCAAATAATATTTATTACTCAACTAATAATATTATTTAAATTTTATTATTAAAACAAAAATCTTAAATAATTATTATTAAATTAAGTATATATATAAATATGCTAAAATTAGAACTTTTATTTAATCTTTTAAATTTTATTTTTTTATTTAATTAATTTTTCAATTAATTAATAATAATTAAATATTGAATTTTCTATATACAATTTTCATGCAACAACTTTAAGCAATTTAAATTTAAATATCTTTGTTAAATTAAGTTGCTTTCCTTTTTAATTAATTTATTATATTTTAATTGCATGCATAAGCTTTATGCAATTTAATTAAAATAAACTTTATTAATAATCGCTTTCTCTCTTATTGATTTATTATATTTTAATTTCATGCATAAGCTTTATGCAATTTAATTAAAATAATCTTTATTAAATAATTGCTTACTCTCTTTTATTAATTTATTATATTTTAATTTCATGCATAAGCTTTATGCAATTTAATTAAAATAAAATTTATTAAATAATTTCTTACTCTCTCTTATTAATTTATTATATTTTAATTGCATGCATACACTTTATGCAAATTAATTAGAATATATTTATTAATTCAACTAATAATATCATTTAGAGTTTATTATTCAAAATAAAACTCTTAAATAATTATTATTAATTTAAATAAATATAATTTCGCCTGAATTAGAACTATAACTTTATTTTTTCATGCACATTTATTGAATTATAAAATAACATTATTTAATTTTCACTTGACTTCTCTTTTCAATTAATTTATTAAATTTTAATCTCATGCACGCATTATGCAATCTTAAAACTTTTAATAAATTAATATCTTTTCCACTTTTTAATTTATTTTCAAAACGTTAATTGATAAAATATTTATTAACTTAAATAATAATAGTATTTAGCATTTATTTAAAAATGATCTCTAAATATATTAGTATTAAATTAAATAAATTAACGCGTTCTAAAATTTAAACTTATAACTTTTATCTTTATATTTAATTTTTAATTTAATTAATTCTCCAATTAATTAAATATAATTAAATATTAAAATATCATAATATTTTTTTATTAAATTAAATCATTAATTCAATGATTAAATTTGACTTAATTAATATAAAAATCACCAAAGACTTATAAAACAAAATATGAAAACCCATCATTGAAAAACACATACAAGATCAAACTAAAGGGTTATAATCATGAATTAACGTCATTCGACACATTCGAAAGGTAATCAACTCAGATTCTTGTCCTTATTTTCTAGGACAAATGGCTTAAAGGTTTAGGATTTGGACTTAAGAATTTATCTTCCCTCTCTTACCATTGAGATAATGCATAGGGTATGTTCATCCTGGCAATTCAAGGAAGTCGATACCTAGTACTTGCAACCTGCATAAAATCCACGCATGTACAAATACAATATTCTAAGCTAAATAGACAATGGGAGGAAGTGGTGCATCATGTAGATCCTAACTAGTAGGTGACTACAACTCCCTTCCTTAACCACATCAAAAATGCCATACATAAAGAAAACATATATGCACACCATACACATGCAGTATAGGGTAAGTATCCATAAGAAAACACATATGAGAATCCATCTAACTAATCATCATCAATAACTAAAAACATTGTAATAATCATCATGCATATATGAGGTATAGAATACCAAGTAATCTCATCATAAAATCAACTGGATCTGAAATAATATTTGATAATCTTAAAATAATGCTACTAATCATCAAGCATAGAACTGGCCTAAAAGAGTTCGAAAAAAATATCAAAATGCAAACTAAGGGTAGGCACTACACTTGTGGCTTATGAAAAATATTTAATGTAAGGGTTTATTTTAATTTTTGATGGGCTAGGGCGACTTGTGGCTTACTTGTTTATAAGTAAGGGGTGTCTTGTAGAGTCTTAGGAAGATTAAGAGAGTCCTCTAGCTTTGAGAAGAGGATGAAGTGTAGGGGAAAATTTTGAGAAGGGATAGTAGCCAAAGCTTGGCAAACTAAGAGATTGATTGGTGGCCTTGCAAGCACAAGTTGATATTTCATTGAGATTTTCCACTAGAGTGTGGATCTGGACTAGGTAAAATTAGGATTCAGTTGGATCTTGCAAAAATATTTTTGTAATTTCTTTTTTGTATTTGGCCCTAACTTGGAAGGCCTTACAACTAGGCATATTGCATGTAAATAGTTGTTATATGAATAAAGTATTGAGAATCGGTATTTGATGTTGCATTATTGATGTGTTTCCACATTGTGTTTATTTGTAGGGATCCAAATTACCTCTAGTAGGGGTACCCTCAAATTTTCTACATCAAGAACAACTGGTTGCATTCCTCCATACCCTTCGCTACAATCTAAGAATTCATAAAATTGGTCATAAATCTGGTCACTCGGGAGAGAGGGTGAGTCTCTACCTCCATAAGGCCTTGAAGGCTATCATATTTCTCAATATCATTTACTTTCTAACCCTTGGAAAGGATGGCCACTTCTTTGGATGTAATATCTAAAGGTATCCATATGATATAGGAGGAATAAAAATGCCTCACGCTATCAAAGTTGGAAAAGAGGATACTAAGAAAGACATTGCAAATGTTTTTGCTACCTTGAAAGAAATCCCCAAACTAAGTTAGGAGACTATGATTGTGGCATCTGATATTTTTTTGCATGAACCTATTTAGCTGTTGTTTTCCACGATGCTTAACAAAAGGAATCATTTCAAACTCTTTTCTTGAAAAGGTAATCTAAGATCAATTCCAAGATTTTGGGTGATCTTGCGACCTACTGGAATGTACTCAATTGAAGATAAGTGTGTATGTTCACAAGGAGGCCTTTATTAGTTACAACCAATTTTGGATAAGATTTTTGATCTATTGTTTGAAAAGTAACCACAAAAGAGATATATTTCTGGGATTTTTTGTTTTTTGATGAATGCAATTTATCAATGCAACTATATGAATTCCTATTTTAACCAAGTGTTAGAAAAGAAAATAAAAAATATAAGGTAACAAGAGATTAAATAAAATAACTTGAAAAGGAAATTCCTAAAAAACATAAACCATTGTAATAACATGTCTGCAAGTTAAATTAGTGAAAAGATAGGGTAGGAAACCAATGAAAATAGGAGAAGCTCTTACTTAATTCCACTGATGCAATCTTCAATAAAAACTCAATAATAACCAAAAGATGTTTCACTTCTCATCATATCACAAGGCCATGGAAATGGCACTCATGGAAGACAAGAAGTTATGCAAGAACAATAGGTGATCTTTTCTCCAACTTGATACATCAGTGAAATTCATTGACACATGAAAAAAACTAGAACTAAAAGGTCACACAATCATAACAAAACAATAAAACTATTAGCTCCATTATTATTCATGAACATGTATTCCCAAAAATAACACATTCTACTATGAATAACTACACTTAGAATGAGAGCACCAATAACAGATATTATTGCATCAAAATAATGGCCTAGAGTACATATTACATCCATGTATTTATAAGAAATCATCTCTTCCCTTTGTGCTAGGAAAGGGAGTTCTTAAAATGCAACTTGTGCTAAAAACTAATAAAATAAATTCAATTATATACAAACTAACACTCTAAATGGTGCTAAGTAGGCCTCCACCCTTATTTATATCAATTAATGGGTGCATGAGCCTTTACATGACTTAAATCAATGAAAGAAGAAGTAGATTAGAAGAAGGAAGCTACAAGAGTATTTGAGAGTCATTGGAATCTCTAAAAATGGAAGCTTGACATTCTCTAAATGTTTTTGGGAGTTGAACTGTCATCGAAATATGTTTTTGGTGAATGGAATGCTCTTAAAATAGCAACTAGAAGTTAATTGTTGATGCACTACTACTTCTTAAAAATTATTGGTGGACTTCTAAAAATAGTGCACCTATGCAACTGTGCACCTTGATGACAAGTTCCAAAAAATGTAAAATTTTCCCAAGTGTTAAAATTGAATTTCTAGCATATGGGTTTTTTCCTTCTTTATCTAAACATGATGACTAGATACTTATTCTCTTACTTATCTATGATCTTTGTTACTTGGAAAACTTTAGGCAAATCCAAAGTTACTTATTCTTCATCGTTTGCTGATAATTACTAACCTCTATACAAATTTCTACAAAATCTTTAAGTTCAGTGTCTAGTTCCACCAATACCTCTTTAGTCTTAAATGCTTGCTTGATATCTTCATCTGACGAAGCATTCTCAAAATTTCTTTGAAATTGTTGAACTACTGATTGCACTAAATTGAGCTTGGTTTTTGACTCATCTTCAAAAATGTCAAGGTTGGAACTTTTGTAATACCTCTTTGCTTCCAAAATTTATTTCTATGTCTGATCTATCAACCTCTATATATCCTTGTGCATTTCCTACATAAAATTATTCCTAACAGATATGTTCTTTATCCAATCATCAAGCTTGTCCAACTCCTGTATAGTATATACTTCTGTGAGCATATGATAGCTTTAAACTTTTATTGATGTCATAGCTTGAAGGTATCTTTCCTAGGTATGTACCTCATCCATCAACCCAAAATCCTAGTTCACTATGGACACTAGCTTATCCATGCTAGATTGAATATGGTGTAACAAGTTCAAACTGCCTTGTATTATTTGTACACCCTTTTCCTCAAAATTTTCATGCCATTCCTATCATGCTCCCAAAAATGAATCCACTTGGACACTGCCCTTTTCTCTTCTCTCTAGTGATACAACAAGAGTGATCTTGATGATCTAGGGGTATTGGGCCCACAACTCCATGTAAATAGCCTCTTAGAAGCTTATTTTGTTTCCTCAACATAAACAACTTAGACTCATCTTGGTCCATGTGCCTAATGTACCTCCTTTATGCACATAGTGATAATTATCTTTGCAGCACCTATTGTGGGCCTTCCTAACATGACCTCCTTGATTTGGTAATCCTTAGGAGTTAGATCCTTGTTTTCAACATGTTGAGGAGGGATAGTTATATGTGCAAGAAAGTCCTAATCTTGATTCTTCATAATGAAGGCCAATTGTCATGCATCACTTGTAGGTGACTCAGGCTTCTTGATTTCTTTGATTATCTCTCTCATTCCCTCATCCATAGTTAAGTCCAACTACTTCTTTTATTGAAAAAAACCTCCCTCTTCAACCATGTTAGTGTGGTTCCCATTAGACACACGCATTTGACTAAAGAGGTGGTTTTTACTGTAGGCCCCTTCCCCTTATCAATCCTCTTTATAGTCTTCTCCTTTTGAGATAGATCAACAATTAGAGTCTTTGTATCTACTTGGGCTAAGGTCCTAGCCTCTATATCATGAGAAGTTTTATGAGGCTCTTCAAGTATTTTCCCCTCCTCTAAAACTTCATCGACTTGTTGTTGTTGGGGGTTTTCTTCCTCTATTGCTTGTTCTTTTGATTCTGTAGTGAGAGAAATTATTTTTGTTGAGCCTTTCTCTAAGAATGGAAAATCTTAAGATGATGTTGGTGGTATACCCAGAGGTCCTTAAGGTAGAGGTGGCATTTAACTCCAGTCCTCTCCTAAAATTTCACTTATGGGGGTATCTCTTATCTTCTCGCCCATCATCTCAATGCCAAATGGCATGAAGTCAAAATTAGAGAGGTCAAAAACATTTGTTCCTTGCCCCTCCATTACATCTATCCATTTTTTTTTTCATCTTCTGATGTTGAAACATGAATAGGAGACTTTTGAGTAGATCAAGGGATCATGGTCCAGCTTCTTCTCTTTTCCTCTTCAAGGGCCCTAGCTGAGTGATTGCTTTGACTCAAGGAAACATTTCAATTTTTTAATCCTTTTCTTCTTCTTTAGCTTAAAGAATTATCTCAGGCACCTGTGGGGTGGAGTGTTTTCATCTTCAATCTTCTCTTTTGTGTCCTCACTAGAGTGGGCTAAACCCTAGCCTTTTTAAGAGCTAAGAGGGAGGCTTCTTCCTTTGTACCTACTAGTGGAACCCTTTTTCTTCCTCTTCTTATATCTATTCACCCTATTCCTATTCTCCTTGTGGGGACACTTGCGGTTCTTGGCTAGTTTCCTATTTAGGCTCATGTGCTTCAAGATTAGCTTGTTCTTTACTAAACACCCTCTTCCTTTTATTATTTCCCTTATTTTCCCTAAAGTACTCAGCATCCCTCTCATGTTGATATATTTGTTACTGTCTCACCAGGGATTGAGTAAGGAAGGTTGATACTATAACTTTTGCACCTTTACCCTTCATCGAGTATGTTGTGGCTTGAAGAGTAATAGTTTGAGGAACCAGATCAAGGTTGAAGGGTTCTTGATCCATTCCTTTTTTAACTGAATTATTCATATATCATAGTCATCTACTACATTCATCTAGTGGTCTTCTAATGCATCTTCATGCACAAATTTCTTCCTTTCCAAATGTTGCACCATCCCATTTTTTTTGAACTATGGGTGCGGGAGTTGTATTCTTGTAAGGGATATTGATCACATTTTGAATCAAAGGTCATGATGTCTTTCTTTTTTTTGACCTTGAAAGCATCGATGGTGATTGGCCACACCCATGTCTTTTTGTGATTTTTCCTCACTCTGTCATATGTAGATGTGATTTTCCTAGCAATCTCCAATAGAATGAGCCTATTTGATGAATACCTTGGGAGTTTCTTCAAGTTCACTTGTGTGCCTACATCCTTGAGGTATGTAAATATTTTTAACTAGATATAGTATGAGCATATCTCTATGATTCTGGTCATTACTTTTACTGATATTCTTTTGGCATAATGACCCTTTATGAATTGGATGATTACAAATATGAAACCATCATTCACTATCATGAACTCCACACTCTACTTTGAGAGCTTCTTCTTGACTAGGTGAGGATACACCACA
The DNA here is from genome assembly GCA_028749045.1 of Cupressus sempervirens. NCBI lineage: Eukaryota > Viridiplantae > Streptophyta > Pinopsida > Cupressales > Cupressaceae > Cupressus > Cupressus sempervirens. The sequence goes on along the minus strand of CM053788.1, from coordinate 555,884,558 downwards.
GAAGGAAAAGCATTAGCATCTTGCATGCTCCCCTTTTTGTAAATTATTGGGTAGTCTGTGGTCCTTACCACTAGTAAGTACACCATGTATGATATCATATAGAATTTTGGGTTGGATTTCATGCCTATGAGCTACTCATGTAGATTATCACTGAGGACAGTGGCCCAATCTATTGACATTTTCCTATCTTAATAGTATCAATAAAACAGACCATCCACATGTGAAAATGTCCAGCCATAGGGAGTCCCATTGCTCTATTCAAAAGTATAATTGTGTAGCTAATATAATTCTTCATGTATCCTCATGTCATGTCCACTATGTTGACTTTATGGCCTACTAGTGTCTAGTCTATTATTAATAATGATTGAATCATCTCTTTGACTTCCTTTTCATTCTCTTGATACCATCTTTTTGACTAGTCAAAGGTTATCTTCACATATTGATCTACTCTTGGGAGATGGAATACTTTCTCAATATTCCTAGGTCAGAGGTATAGGACTATCTCCCCTTTGAAACTCTTGAAAACTATTTCCTTAGGTACATAATGACCTACCAAGGTCATAATTAGTTGTGATAATTATACTAAAGTCAAATTTGATGCTATATTGACTAAGTTTGATTGCATAAATGTTGACACCATTATGGATCATTCTCTTAGCTTGTTGCAGATACTAAGAAATGCATTCAAGTCAATATGGCCTATCTTTATGTCTTTGATTTCAGAATGTCAATCCTGAAAGTGAGATTTCCTTGGTGTACCTCGGTATTTGAAATCTATAGGTTTGGAAGCAATCTTTTCTACCATTGAAGAGGATGAAAATGCTAATTTATTTGCACAAGAAAGAAAATATTAGTCTAAAAAGCTAAAAATCTAACACAAGACAAACCCTAACATACCAAAACCTAGCAAAAATGATAAAAAATAATGATAAATAGTTAATTTCCCCTCACAAAGCTCTAAAATGTAGAAAGTACACCTAGCACACCCTTATAAGTGTGATACGTGTGCTAAATGGCCTAAAAAAGATCATTTAGGTAAAGTTGTGCACTTGCGCACCTAGGTGAGGCAACTATGCACATGCGCTATGACAATGCTTTATAGGGGGGCAACTTAACTAGATTTTTTTGTTTTGCTTTGTGCACAAAGGGTGCACACATGCACAACTTGATGGGGTGCCCATGTGTGCATGCCATGAAATACTTTGTCTTTGAGAGCACAAAAAAAGGTATACAGATGCACACCTTGGAGAGGTACACACATGCACACCTTTTTCCTTGGGTATTTTTACTTAGATTTAGGTTAAAAGGTGCACACATGTGCACCCTAAAGAGGTGCACATCTACACACTTTTTTTTGACTTAGGTGTGTGTTCTTTTTATGTTAGGTTTTTTAAGTCTTTTGAATGAACAAAGGTGTGCACATGCACATCTTGAGGAGATGCACATGTGCACACCTTTAGGTGTTTTCTAACCTTAGGTTTTAGTGTTTGTGTTTACAAGTTGGCAGAGAGGAGCATATAGTGTAAGGTGTGGATGTGCAATGATTGAAGCACGAGAAAAATAATGAATGTACTAGAGGGGGGTCCAAGGTTTATATAGACCTAGACCCCAAGGTGTGCACCTTTATAGGTGCGCACCCTTTGAAGGTGCACACATGAACAAGTGTATATGTGCATATCTCCAGAGGAAGATAAGTGCACACTGAGCACACCAGTGCACCTAGATGTGTGCTAGTGCACTATTACACATTTATGCACTTCTACACTTTAAATCTTCATTTTTTTTAATAGGGCTAGGCCCTCTGGACTTCCTCAGTTAGAGACTGAGGCTTGACCTAGACTCTTGGGGGAGTCCAAAACTAACCCAGGCCCTAAACTAGGGGTCTAAGAGACAAAACTTTACTAGGGGTCTCCATTTCTACGAGAAATGAGGCGTGTGTTGTGAAACCATAAAAAATAGCCCCACAAAAAGGAAGAAATCACAAAGGCATTTCTTCACTAGCAAGCATTCTTCTAACATGTGTCAAATAGAAACTAATTTTTAAACACTTCAAATAGCTTTTAGTTCCTTGATAGTCAAAAACTTAAGAATCTCAAATCCTTAAGTCTAATGTGTGCACAAAATATTTATTTCCTTTGACATTTCAAAGTGAAATTGATCATGAGCTTCTAGCAACTTGGAAACAATCTTCCACCTTATTGGTCCATTCATAATGAATTCTCATAGATCACATGTATCAATCACTATCTAACTAGATGAGAGAATATGTTCTGAGGGCTCCTAATAGGTTATCATTTATTCATTCTAGGTTCTAAGTAAACTTTTGGATTCTCCTTCATAGATCTTGCATATTTCCATTTGATTCTTGCATGAATTGGTTTGCATAGATACTATATAGCCATTTTGGAGTGCATATCCTTATTGTCAAATTACCTTTCTCAAACCTTTTGGAATTGTTCATTCTTAACACTACCTGTCCTTTTTTTTGTTTTCCTTCTATACCCTAACCACGCTTAGACTATGCGGCCAAGGCATTGGTTTCATTTCTTAGATTATTACCTTAGTTTGATAACCTCTGTGTTCCTCTTTTACAAACCATTAGAAACTCTCATGCCAAATAGTGACCTTATTAATTCTTTGAAAAGACCATTTGTTTGAACTAGTAAGTTTTATACTATCCATTGCTTCTGCCAAATTTGATTTGAAAACACCAAGATAGTCAATCTTTAAATTTGTAAATTATTGAAAACTATCAATCTACAATTTTGATTTCAAGACCAAAAGTCTTTTATGAGTGCAAGTAAACATCTATCTTCAGTTTGTACAAGAAAAATAATCATTTGAATGCTTTGACAAAGAAATACCTCTTCTTAAAAGTTAAAACCATAAGGAGTGATCTATGAAATGCATCAAGAAATAATCTTGATTGCACCTAACTATCAGACTAACAAGAAAAGATAGATATAACTTTTAAACTAATCACACAGCTGAAGCAAACACACTTTTAGAAAATAAACTCACTTGCAAAAATATTTTTATTTATTTTTGAATGATTTTCCACCTTTAGGCCTTGAAGTAATGTTTTAGGAACTTGCCATTGATTGGTAATGGGACCAATTCCTCTTGTAAGGAACTTAGCCTACAATTATTTTCTCCCAAAGTCTCATAAATTTGATAATGGCCAATCCACAAGTGTTGAAACTTAGTGTGATTGCCTGAATTTTCTTTCAAGTTGTCCCATAGGAGAACAAGGTGAGATATTCTAAAAGACTTGATTGTGGCCTGCTTGTTTAACCACCATTTGATGATAGCCTGATGTTTTTCCATATGCTCCAAATTTTTTGTTTCTTTCTCATCCATTTACAAGAGATTTATTAATGTAATTTGATCTCTATTTGTATCCTTAGCATACCCCTTCATAAATTTCAACAGTGGAATCCTAAGATTAATTAGAAACGCTGGTTCTTGTCTGTAGATGAGTAATTTTGGAGATTTCCCCAAAGCATTTGTTATCTTGAATCTATCTATCCATAATGCATACTTTAGCTAAGTATGCCAATATTTTGGATTTTCCTTTAGCAATTTCTTTATTACTATAATCAAGTTCTTATTGGTGGACTCAGCCACACCATACCCTTGGGGATAGTAATTAGAAGAGAACTTGATTATGAACTAATTGTCTAATGCCTATTCAGTAAGGAAGATCAACACAAAAATTATCCATTACCAAAAGGGCATACCTCGAACATTGGTTGTAGTGGCATAGCTAGATGTCTCTCTCTATTAGAACTTGTCTAACAAGTGTGGCAAGAACATACATGTTCAAATGTATCCTTAAAGATGCAGGCCAAAAATAACCTAATCTCAAAATCATATGAGCTATAGGTTCTTCTAATCCATGTCTTGTGTCATACCTATCATGAAACTATTCTAAAACCTCTTTCACTTTGTTGCATCCCAAGCATTTCAAATAAATTCCCGTGTAGTTTCTTTTGTAAAGTTTTCTATATTACAGCATATAGGATTCAAATTTCATTTTGAGTCCTCTGTGCTAGGAACTATTAATCCAATTGAGGTTTTGGTTTTTCAAAAGATAGTAAACAATATCCTGATACCAAACATTAACAATCATTCTTTGATCAATATCCACTTGAGACACTATGATCTTTTGTTGATTATCGGTGTTGATTTCTTCATCAAATTAGATTATGTTTTTATTACCAATCTCATTGTTAGCTGTCTCATCCTCTTACCAACTTCATTAGATGAATCTCCAATTCAAATTCTTGTAATGTAGTCATATACTTTCCTTGTTCCTCACCTAATTCATTCTGCATCAACAATGTTTTAACTATAGGATCAAGCACAATTGCATAGACCTTTCTCCTAAGTATATAGTGACAAAATTTCTTATCTCCTTTTATCAATGTGAAAGACATTTTGTCAAGATTAGAATAGTTCAACTTAGCATTCTTTAGTGGGAAACTCATGAATGTAATAGGTCTCTCATCCTCTTTATATATTTTTTTGAGTGAGAATCCTAACACATGAATGTTCCAAAGTAAATGAATAAATTTTGAATGTTAAATCGTAATATGGACTTACAAGAACTAGGACCATAGAGATTTCTCCTTTGATGTCTTCAAAAGATTTATTTATTTTAGGAACCCATTCTATTTTTGCTTCTTTCTTGAGTAGATCATTGAGAGGATGTACTATCTCAGCAAATCCACTAACGAACCTATGTACAAAATTGATTTTTCCAAAGAAAGATTTCATCTTTTTACGACTATGAGGAGGTGACAAATTAAGAATGGCTTCTATCCTTTCAAGATCAATGGATATTGCAACTTGAGAAATAATATGGCTGAGGAGTCTTCCTTTTGTGACCCTAAATGAACACCTTTTTGGATTTAGTGATATGCCATACCTTCAAAATCTATTGAACACTTGTTTTAAATCTACAATATGAGTACTCATATCTTTAGAAAATATAGTGAGATCACCCATGTAGATAACTATGCACTTCTTTATCATCCCTTTAAATGTTTTGTCCATCAATCTTTGGATTTTTTCTCCCACATTGATCAATCCAAAAGGCATCCTTTGGTATGCAAAGGTTCCCCATTTTGTTGTAAATGTAGTATTCAACTTGTCTTCTTCATCTACTATTACTTGGTTGTATCTAGAATATCCATCTAAAAAAGACATCATTTTAGATCCATTCACAATTTGTAACACTTCATCAAGCGAGGGAAATGGGTAATTATCCTTTTGAGAAGCCAAGTTCAAATTTTGAAAGTCCACACAAAGGTTAATTTCTCCATTCTTTTTCCTTACTAGGACCAAGTTAGCAACCCATGTAGAATGTCAGATTTGGGAAGATAATTTTAGTATCAAGTAACTTTTGTACTTCTTTCATTATCAAAGGCTCAATTATGGGAATCACTAGTCTTTTTCTTTGACGAAAGGTTTTGGCATTAGGCTTCAATGGAATTTCATGAGTGATGATCTTAGGATCATAGGTCTTGAGTTATTCATAACTCCATGCTATGATGTCTTTGTATTCTATAAGAAATTGAAGTATACTTTCTTGTTCTTGAGGATTAAAAGCCTTCCTAATTCTCACCATCTTTGGATCTTCTTTCATGCCTAGATTATATAAATCACATTCTTCAACCCCTTTTTCCTCAACATTCCTTTAACTACGTGTTGATTCATCTCTATCAAAGATGCATTTGAACTCTACCATCCCCTTAGGAATAGTATTGGTCTTCAAATTTATAATCCCATCTTCATCCTCCAGCTCATCTTCTTCAGGCTTGCTGTCAATAGTATCATCAATATCTTGTCCTTTGAAAAGTCCATTGCACATAATAAACTAGAGAATATGTTAGTCATCTTGGAAGACTTGGAAGTTCATAATGTTGTCTAGAATAGATGGAGTAGAAACCAATTCAACTAAAAATATCTTTATTTTTTCTTTCTACAAGTTGTAATACACTTTCTAAAATGGCAAGGACATCAGATACCATGTTATTCTTCCTTGGAATGGAACTTATGTTCAAGGGCATCAAAATCTTCCAACAAGTCCCAAACTATTTTTCGATATGAAAGTGGTCTCGTATCATTACAAGAGTAGATTGATTTCACTCATCTCATGGTCGATTGAGAGTCTCCTTCAATTGTGAGAACTTTAATGTCTTTCTCCAATGTGAAGAGGAGTCTGCAAATCAAGCCTTCATCCTCTATGACATTGTTATTACATCTAAATTGTAAGTGATATGTTGCATAAAAAGACCTACCTTTGGGATTAATTAGTTCAATACCTATACCAACTCCTAAATTGCATTTAGAGTTGTCAAACCTGGGTGTCCAGATTGGTTGTTCTATGTGATTTCTAGTCTTGTGCTTATTTGTACATAGCATTTTATTCACTTGAGTTTTAAAAGATTGTTACTTGAAAACCTATTGTAATCTTTCACGTGGTGGACTTGGGGAGTTTCCATAGTTTATCTTTGACACAGGGGTCATTTGCTTCTCTTGTCAACTTTGAATATCCCCAATTAATTTGATAATCTTATCAATTTGGGGTTTTAAATGAAAGACCAATGAGGTCCAACCTTGTCCTTTTAAAAAATTTCTTCTCCTCTGGACTTTGATCATCCTAGGTGGAGGATTAGAAAACCTCTACAATATGAAGAAGTTTCATTATATGTTGCATTGGAATCTTCTTTTTCTTCTCCATCAACCCTCACAAATTTAGATAAACATGTGAAACTTGAACTTTCTTTTTATACCTCATTTGGTATTTGGTCATTTTTTAATTGCATAATATGAGTGAGTACCTTAACAATTGCTTCCTGATAATATGAGCATTTGATTTTTGAATGACTGACTTTATGTAACCTATAGAATCCTAGAAGAAGAAAAATATATGGGTCTACTTCCTCACCTAAGCATTGTAAATTTGCAACCATATTGTCTACAAACTGAGAAACATGTTCTTCTTTTGGAGTAGGCATCATAGATTCTTTATTCAAATGGTCGAGTCTCTCAACTGCATTTATGTCAAGAGACATCATTTTGTAGGATCCTAACTTAGGTTGAAAAAATACTACCTCGTTTGGTGCATTGTATTCTATGATCATTTTCTTCAATTTTGGCTTAGCATCAACTTGATCTAATTACTCAGTCCCTTCCAAGGTAGCCATAATTGAGTAAAATCAGTCAAAAAACATCCTCTCAAGCACTTTGTTCATTCTCTACTTAGAAATAGTTCATAAGTTTCATGGATTTCAACCACATGTAAGTCTATCATGTCTTGAATTTGGGGGTCTATATTAACTATATTCTAACATCTTTCAATACCTTGATAACTTTTACTTATATCTTGTCAAGTTGTATTACTATCCAATTTGAGGGTTGAGGAGTCACTCCCAACCTTTGAGCTAGAAAAAGTGGCATGACATTGCAAGAACCTCCTAAATCTATCAGACAATTATGTAGGTTATTTTTGAAAATTTTGAGACTAAGAAAAAAGGAGGCACTTCAGCCTTGTCTTTATACATGGTCAACATTACCTTAGAAGTATTGACTTGTTGTGATGTTGTCTTTTGAGGGACTATATTGACATTAGGCATTGCCTTTGCATGATCAAGAGTCTTTAACACTACTTCTCTTTGATTTTGTAGCATATCAAACATGGACATATTAGCCTCAGTTCTCTTTAGAACTTCCACTACATTTTACTTTTCAATTGCCCATATAGGATTCTTCAAGATTATAGGCATGTTCCCTTGATTTTTATTTTTTTCCCCAAAATATGGTGCTCTGATAAGTACTAGATTGTTATTAGCTCTTGGATCAGGAGGTGTTGGATGCAAGGCAAGAGGAATCTCATTGATCATAAGTTCCCTTTAGTAATACAAGTTGTACAATTCTGATTGTCATTTTGAAAAGCTAACATCTCTTTTGGTTGAGAATCTGATTCTTGACTAAACATAAAAGTGAATTTTTCACTAATTGGTTTTTCCATTTCAAGATTTTGTGAAGAATCATAAGATTCTAACATCATAGAATTGTATTGCATAAAAGACTCACCATTATTGCCTTGTGAATTTTGGTTCATTTCTTGATTTTCATTGAAATATAAGCTGACATAATTAGGTACATTTTGGTTATTATCATAATGGCTAGTGTCCACAAACTGAGTGTTGTTATTATTATCAACAGGGATGCTTCCATTGTTTGGATGATTATTACATTGTCAATTATATATTTGGAAGCCACTGTTGAGACCTGAAGGATTGTAATTATTCCTTGCATTGTTATTTCCATTGAAATTCTTATTGTAAGTATGACCATAGTTGTTGTTGTATGGGGCTACATTTGGTCTCTAAAAGTTGTTGTTCTGCCCTTGCAAAAACCTCAAATGGGTTAGTTTGTTAGTAATCTGAGACATTGTTTTCTTTATTTGACCAATCCTAGATGTGGTATTATTTTCTATTTCAATGGAAATTTCTACCTTTTTCTCAAAGAAAGCATATTTTTGAGGTTCATATCCAAGGTAGGTTATGGCTAGAATCGATATAGTTGGTGCCTATTGTAGTGGGATTGGATTCATTGGAATGAATTTACTAGGCATCAATGGTGTTCCAACAAGATATGTTGGTATCATTGTATTCACTTGAGTTGGAACCATCAATCCTCCTCCATTAGGATTGGCTTGCTTGGCAAAGGTAATTACTTCATTGAAGACATTTACTAATGTGTCAATGTTTACAAAAGGTAGCTTTCATAGAAAGATAGCCATGAGATGGTCCATAACATTAAGATAAATCTAGAATGCAACTTCAACTGGTATAGTGTAGGGTGTTTGCAACATGTGGAAATCCATATGAAAGAGATGATTAAAACATGAAATGGTCTCCATTGGATCCTTATTTATTGATATTAACTATTGATGTATCATAGTTGGGTTGACAAATGTTTTGAATTGTTTGTGGAATAACTTTTTGAAGATGGACCAATTATGGATACATCTTGGTACCAAATTCATCTACCAATTAAAGGAAACTTCTCCCAATGAGTATGTGAATAAATGGAGGACCACATTCTCATGTTGAAATTTCTTTCAATTGCATATTTCATCAAAGACTTTGATATGGTCCTCAGCTATTCATGTCTCTCCATAGATTAACCTTGGGCATAATTTCTTAGGATTATTGGGAAGGTCATTAAGTCACGTTGTAAGATAATTGATAAATCTACCATGTTTGCAAAAAAGGGTATCGATGGATGATTTTTTGGAATGATGGGTGGAGGTTGGCTTGGAGGTGGAACTAGAGATGATGAAATTTGGAATGGAAGTGGTAGAATTCTGGACAATCCTTTATCACTATGAGGCTTACAAAAAAGACTAAGTTCTAAGAAATATTGCTCACTATCTAAAGATCTTAACTCTCGCTGAAATGGAGATGATGGATTAGGATCTTCCAGCTTGAGTCAATTTTGGAAAAAGCACACCTCTACAAAAGCACACTTTCTCAAAATAGTGCACCTCCACACCTTCTAATAGTTTCAAATGGAAAATTTTCTAAACTTCTAGAAACTTCTAAATTTAAAAAGATAAAGTTTTCTCTTCTAAATGGTTTGCGTCCCTCCTTCTAGCACTACTTCTATTGACCTATCATTTTGGATGATACTTAATGATAGGAATCCTTTTGATCTCCTCTCTTAAAAAGCTAATCTAGGATCAACTCCAAGGTTCTGAGTGATCTTGTGACCTACTGGAATCCACTCAATTAAAGATAAATGTGTATGTTCAAAAGGAGGCCTTTAGTGGTACCAACCAATTTTAGATAAGATGTTTGATCACTGTTTCAAAAGTAAACACAAAAGAGATATATTTTTGGCATTTATGTTTCATGATGAATGAAATTTATCGATGCAACTATATGAATTCATATTTTAACCAAGTGTTAGAAAAGAAAATAACAAAGATAAGGTAACAAGATATTTAAAAAAATCACTTGAAAAGAAAATTCCTAATGGACATAAACCATGGTAACAAAATGTCTGTGAGTTAAATCATCGAAAAGATCAGGTAGGAAACCAATGAAAATAGGAACAATGCTTCCTCAATTTCACATCTCATCAAATTACAAGCCACAGAAAGTGTTCTCATGTGAGACAAGAAGCTATGTAGGAACAATAGGTGATATTTTCTCCAATGCGGTACATCAGTAGAATTTATTGACATAAGGAAAACACCAAAACTAAAAGGTCTCACAATAATAACAATACAATAAAACCATTGGCTCCATTATTATTCATGAATATGTATTCACAAAAATAACACACTCGAGAAAAAATAAATTCACTCAGAATGAGAGCACCAATAGCATATATTATTGCATCAAAATAATAGCTTGAAGTACATATTACATCCATGTATTTATAAGAAATCATTGCCTCCCTTTTTGCTAGGAGAGAGAGTTCTTAAAATGTAACTCATGCTAAAAACTAATAAAACAAATCCAATAATATAAAAAACTAACTCTCTAAATGGTCCTAATTTGGTCATCACCCTTGTTTATATTAATTAATGGGTGCATGAGCCTTTCCATGACTTAAAACAATGAAATAAGTACATAAGAAGAAGGAAGCTGGAAGAGGATCTGAGAGTCACTAGAAGCTCTAAAAATAGAAGCTTGACCTTCTCTAAACATTTTCAGGAGTTAAACTTCCATAAAAATGTGTTTATGGTGCATGGAATTCTCTTATAATAGAAACTGGCAATTAAGTGTTAGTGTACTACTACTTCATAATTGTCAATAGACCTCTAAAAATAGTGCACCCGGGCACATACACACCTTGATAACAAGTTCCATAAAATGCAAAACTTTCCCAAGTGTCAAAATTGAATTTCCAACATCTTGGGTTTTTTCCTTCTTTATCCCAAAGTGATGTCTGGATGCTTATTCTTGAATTTATCTATGATATCTATTACATGGAAACTTTAGGAAAATCAAAAGTCCCATAGTTATTCTTCATTGTTCACCAGTAATTGCTAACCTCTATACAAGTTTTTGCAAAATCCTCAAGTTTAGTGTTTATTTCAACCAATACCTCTTCAATCTTAAATGCTTTCCTAATATATTCATCTAACGAAGCATCCTTGAAAGTTCTTAGGGATTGTTGGACTACTGATTGCACTGAGTTGAGATTGGTTCACAACTGATATTCAAAAATGTAAAAACCAACAACATTGTAATACCTCTCTTCTTCCAAAATCTATTTCTTGAGTCTAATCCCTCAACCTTTTTATATCCTCATGTAGTTCTTGCATAAATTTTTTCTCGACATATATTTTCCCTATCCAGTCATCGAGCTTTTCTAGCTCCTCTATAGTATATACTTCCATGAGTGTACAATACCTTTGACCTTTTATTGATGTCAAAGTCTAAAGGTCTTTTTCCCAGGTATGTCCAGTGTCCATCAACCCAAAATCTTGGTTCACTATGAACACTAGCTTATTTGTGTTAGACTGAATATGGTGTAATAGGTTCAAATTGCACTGTATTATTTATACACCCTTTTCCTCAAAAATGTAATGTCATTGTTGACATGCTCCCTAAAATGAATCCACTTGGACACTATCCTTTACTCTTTTCTCTAGCGCCATAGAAAGAGGGATCTCCTTATGATCTAGGTCTATTAGGCCCACAATTCAATGTAAGTAGCCTTTTAGAAGTTCATTGTATTTCCTAAAGCATAAGCAACTTACTCATCTCGGTCCATATGCCTAAACACCTCCTTCATGTCCATAGTGATCATTGCCTTTTTCGTATCTACTATGGGCCTTCCTAACATGACCTCCTTGATTTGGTAATCCTTAGGAGTTAGTTCCTCAATGTTAGCATGAAAAGGAGGCATAGCTATATGTGCAAGAAAGTCCTAATCTCTATTCTTATAGTGAAGGCCAATTATAGTGCATCACTTGTAGGTGACTCGGGCTTCTTGATAGTTTTGATTAGCTCTCTCATTCCCTCATCTGTAGTTAGGTCCAATTTCTTCTTTTGCCAAACCAAAACCTCCCTCTTCATCCATGTCAGTGTGGTACCCATTGGAGACAAAAATTTTCTGAAGAGACAGTTTCTATTGCAAGCCTCTTACCTTTATTGGTCGTCTCTAGAGTCTTCTCATTTTGAAATATATCAACAATTGGATTCTTTGTATTTGCTTGGGCTAAGATCCTAGCCTCTATATCATGAGGATTTTTTTTGAGGCTCTTCAATTATTTTCCCCTCCTCTAATACTTCATTGGCTTGTAGTTGGTGGGGCTTTGCTTCCTTTTCTTCTTGTTCTTTTGATTCTATAGTGAGAGGAAGTGGTATTTTTGAGCCTTTATCTAAGATTGATGAATCTTGAGATGGTGGTGGTGGTATACCAAGAGGTCCTTGAGGTAGAGGCAATATTTGACTCTAGTCCTCTCCTAAGGATTCACTTCTTGGGGTATCTCTTATCTTCTCACCCACCATCTCAATTCCAATAGGCATGAATTTGAAATCAAAGAGGTCAAATATATATGTTCCTTGCCCCTCTATTGCATCTATCCATTTTTGTTGTTCATGTTCTAATGTCAAAATGTGAATAGGCTCCTTTGGAGAAGATGGAGAGGTCAAGGTCAAGCTTCTTTTTCTTTCCTCTTCCAAGGCCCTAGCTAAGTGAGTTTGTTGACTTAAGGGAAGATTTCAATCTGTTCATCCTCTTCTTCTTCTTCAACTTCAAAAATTCTCTCAGGAATTTGTGGGGGTAGATTTTTTTCTTCTTCAATATTCTCCTTCATATCCCTTCCATAGTGGGTTGAATAATGGAATTTTTAAGAGCTGAGGGGGAGGATTCTTCCTCTGTACTTATTGGTGGCATCCTCTATTCTTCCTCTTCTTGTACTTATCCACTCTATGCTTGTTCTTCTTATGAGGGCACTAGTGGTTCTTGGTTGGTTTCCCAATCAGGCTCCTATGCTTTAGGCTCAACTTTTTCTTTAGTAGACACCCTCTTTCTTTTATTCTTTTGCTTATCTACCCTAAAGTACTCAATCTCCCTCTCATGTTGATATATTGTGTCTAGCCTCACTAGGGATTGACCAAGGAAGGTTGGTACTATAAATTTTGCACCTTTACCCTTCACCAAGTATGTTGTGGTTGAAGAGTAACAGTTTGAGGAACTAGATCAAGTTTGAAAGGTTTCTTGACCTAGTCCTTTGTTAACTAAATTATATGCCTTGCTCTATGATTAATATCTCCATTTTCATCCCTTCCTATCTCTATATTCATAATAGGCCTATCATAAATCTTCTACCTATTGTATAGAGGTTCCAAGATTTCTTTTGTGTTGTATACAGGTTCCAAGATGTCTTTTGTGTCGTATAGAGGTTCCAAGTTGTCTTTTGTGTCTTTCTCGATAGCCTTCAGTAGGATCTTCATCTTGAGCACCTTTTCTACCAAATATTGAGTCATTTTACAATGATCCCTTATGTAGATATTATAGTCATCTACTACATTCATCCAATGGTCTTCCAATGCATCTTAATGCATGAAATGCTTCCATACCAGATGCTGCATCATCCCAATATTGTCAAAGTATTGGAGAAGGGAGTTGTGCTCTTCTAAGGAATATTGATTTGATTTTAAATCGAAGGTCATGATGTCTTGTTTTTGTTTGACTTCGAAAACATTGATGGTGATTGGCCACACCCATGTTTTTTTGTCTTGTTTCCTCACTCTTTTATATGCAGATGTGAGTTGCCTAGCAATCTCTAATAGAATGAGCCTATCTAATAGATACCTTGAAGTAGGAGTTTCTTTAGGTTCACTTATGTTCCTATGACCATGTGGTACATAAATTTTTTGAATTGGATATAGTACACACCTATCTCTGTGATTTTGTCAACTTCTTCTACTAACATCTTTTTGGTAAAATCACCCTCTATGAACTAGATGATTGCAAATATGAAACCATCATTCACTATCATATACTCCACACTTTTCTTTGAGAGAAACTTCTTGACTGGTTGAGGATACACCACATAAGGCAAAGCATTATCATCTTGCATGCTCCTCTTTTTGTAAAGGCCTCGATAGTGTTGTGGTTTTCACAACACACGCCCCATTCCTTATTAGGAATGGGGACCTCCTACTTTTTTCAACTCTAGAACTCATAGTTTGAGAGACAAGAGAAGAAATTTTTATTAGAGTTAAAGTATGAGTCGCCAATTCAAAAAAATAAAAAAATTAGAAAATAAAAAACACAAAAAATAAAAAATTTGAAAAAATGCAAAAGACATAGTGTAGACACCTAAATTTGTCCAAATACCCTTAACCTGACCAATTAAATAAATACTTATTATTTATTTAATTACCCTACCTTTAATTAAAAAAATTCACATTTATTTAATTATATTCGCCTTACCTTGATTTAAATAAACTATGGTTTATTTAAAACCTAACCCATTCACTTTAATTCAGTACTTTGTTTACTTAATTAATCCTTTGCTAAACCCACTTGGAATTAAATATTACATTTAATCCTATTTGAGCACATGACTCCTAACCTCACTACTCTAACCTAACCCACCTTTCTAAACCTACCCACTTCCTTAATCATGCTTGCTTTTCCTAATCACCTTGCTATTCACCTCTTAATCCTAAGTGTGTGCTCACACGTATGAGGGATGTTCACACTTCCCATACCCCTCATGTCTTCCATGCCTCTTGTACACTTGTCCTCTTGTATGAGAGTCAAGGTGTCTCACACATGTGTGAGAAGCCATGCTTCTCACACCTCTTGCACACTTGTCCTCTTGCATAAGAGTCAAAGTGTCTCACACATGTATGAGAAGCCATGCTTCTCACACCTTTTGCACACTTGTCTTCTTACATGAGAATCAAGTTGTCTCACACATGTGTGAGAAGCCATGTTTCTCACACCTCTTGCACACTTGTCCTCTTGCATGAGGGTCAAGTTGACTCACACATGTGTGAGAAGCCATGCTTCTCACACTTCTTGCACATGTCACCATCAAAGGTTGTTGACACATGTGTGAGCATATTGCCCCCTATGAATTGGTCAAAACCCTAATCCATGTGGAGACTACTTGGCCTCCACCTCATTGGCCACCTCATCGATCTTGAGAGATCCTAGCCCTTCATCTTGCATTGAATCTTAGCCATCCACTACATCTCTTTTCCTATAAAAGGAGAGCTCTCTCCTCATCTTTTACAAGCACTATCTACCCCATTGTTATGTTGTAGGAATTGTGAGCAACCACATCCCATGAGC
The DNA here is from genome assembly GCA_028749045.1 of Cupressus sempervirens. Lineage (NCBI taxonomy): Eukaryota > Viridiplantae > Streptophyta > Pinopsida > Cupressales > Cupressaceae > Cupressus > Cupressus sempervirens. The sequence continues at coordinate 555,869,210 of CM053788.1, read as the reverse complement.
AAGGAAATCATCAACCACTTGGTGATTTGTGAGGTTTGCATAGTGCTATTTTGATTTGATTTTATGCTTATTTACATGTTTATCTTCCATATTTTGAGGTTTTCATGATCATGTAGGAATAGATGTTAGTTGCTTAATGTTTATTCTCTTATTACATTTTTATGCAATACATTTTGGCATGCTCAGTCTGACCCACTTCACGGGTTCGAACTAACTATCTAATATGTTTTTTGAGTATTTTGTGAGCTTGTAGGTTGAAGAAGCACTTGAAGATCAAATCTTAAGAAGAGCCTCTAATCAAGCCATAGAGCACATCATTGTGTTTGGAGCACATATGGGAAGTTTTTTGACATATAAGACTTTATATTTCTTGTTTCCCTATTTCTAAGTTGTTGAAGTGTATATACATTACGTATACTTTGTTAATTAGGAAAATAGAAAAGAAACAAAAATAATCTCTTTTTGTTAATATTTAAATTGTTTGAAAAAAAAAACTGGGGAGATTTTTTGTTTTTTTTATACACTTTAAAAAAAATTTAAAAATCATTTATATTTGCATATTAATAGGGAGGAAGATCTTTTTTTTAAAATGTGTTAGAACTTGGTCTAAGTAAAGAAAATTAAAAATGAATAAATTCAAATATATAAATAAATAAATAATTTTTTTTAAAAATGAAAAAAATAAAATAAAAATTTAGCTCTGTTTTTGGTGTAGGTTCGGCCACCCGCGGTGCCACTAGCGGCGGTACCAGTAAGTGCCACCCCTACACCCCCTTCCCCCCGTGCTCAGCTCCCACGACTTCCTCTTCCACCTCCCACCATTCTCATGAGTGACAAAATTTTTGTGCAACCCCCCCGTGGCCTTCACCTTCACCACTCGTGGCATCGCTGCAACCAGCCTGTTGTTTTCTTATTCCACGCTCGCCCTCCCATTTGCCCACTACCATCTACAACTCTAGCATCGCTTCGCTTAATGTTTCCTCTGCTTCCACCGTGGCTGACACCTACACCGATCCCCACGCTGTCCTACAATTGCTAGCACCACCCACTCTGTGGCCCCCCGTCTGCCTGCCACCTCCACTCGCGGCTACTTTTCCACTCATCCCTGTAGCCTCCATTGCAGAAAACCCCTCTCCACTTCCCTCCGTGCATAGTCACACCATCATTGCCACTTAGAATAGTCATCTCCATCGACCACCACCTGCTCTCGACTCCCTCTACGTGCCAAAACCCTCCACTGCTAACCCTCCACCCACTGCTCCTCCCCTTTCCGCCCACCCTCCACTCCGACCTAATCTCCTGCCCCCTTCTTCTTCTTTTTGTTTTTAATTTTTCATATTTCAATTAGCCTCATATAGTTGTAATGTTTTTGTAAATTTAAATTTAAAATTTATTTTATTTTTTTAATTAAAAAAAAGAACATAAAATATATCTTTTTAATAAAACAAGGGATTTCACTTTTTTTAAAACCAAAAATGTCAAAAAATAAAATAAAAAATTTCTTGATGTGCCTTAACCATCAATTTTTTGCTCGCAGGTTGCTGACATCATCACTGCATCAGTAGTCCACATGCCCTTCTAGGCTATAAGGAGTAGCCTTTGGTTTTTTGCTCATAACTTGAGCATACGGACTCCATTTTTGAAAAAATAAATATTGTCAAAAATTTGATTTTGAGCCCATCATCATGGTGTTGGTTTCATGAGATTTTGATGTCATTTAGATCTCTATTTTTCATGTCAAAAACTAAACTTTGTGCTAACCTTTTCATTATAGGGTTGTTGCACATTCGTCCTACATTTTCAATGCCCTAACTTGTATTTTTGCAGCGATATTTTCTCACTAACCATATTGTTTGTAGGTTTTGCTTTAAATTTGTTTTGGGGAATAAACTTGTATGCTTAAACACTCATCTTTGAATGCATGGTTAAATGCTCAAACTCAATTTTGAATGCATGGTTAATTAAACAACACTTTTTGCTTTGGAAGGAATGATAACATAATCTTGCATGTCTAAGGATTAATGAACATTGCAATACACATTTCATTTTGGTGCATAAAATGAACAATCTTTCCTTATCAAATTTTCTTATGTGGATGATGCCCACTTTACTTATGTTGGAAAACTCTCAATTTTTATGACATTGTCAAATTGGAAAGAACATTGTATGTTTTAAACACATGTGTCTTCAAAGTAGATTACATAACCTAAAGTTTTGTTGGGAAAGAACACATGTCTTTTAAACCCCAAGGCCACTTGCGTATTCTCTCCCCTCGTGCCTTTGGGTGATCTTGGGTGCACAAGAAATAAGTGGTCTTGTTCTTTCTTTTTTTAGGAGGCCTGCTTGGGGATCTCATCACCCCTTGGGAGGACCTCAACTCCAGCATTCTGGTGGAGTATAAAAATTGGGAGGTGAATCAAAAGACACCTCTCTTGGAAGTAAAATCTTGTCACTCTTAGGTAAGCCCCAAAGAACTTTATACCTTTGGGAAGTGAAGGAGGAGATCTGGGTTACCGTCTCCCCCCGGCTGTGTGGCATTATTTTCTTTCATCTACAGATTTGGGCCTCACATACCTTGTGTATATTGAGGATGCCCTCTAGTTAATCCTTGTATAGCCTAGTTGCAACCTCATAGGATTGTTCGTGTGTTTGACATTCTTGAGTGTTTGAAACACACTTGCCTTGTACATATTTCTTTTTTTTTCTTTTGCATCTCAAATTTGAAAAAACCCAAAAACATCATAAAACATAAAAATCAAAAAAATCATAAAAGTTCAAAAATCCAAAAAAAATCAAAACAATTTGAAAAATAGCAAACAAAAAGTCTTGACTTAGATTCCTCTAGTCAAGTTTTCCACATCACTTCTTCTTTCCATCACCTTCATACATCTCTTGTCTTCATCATCCAAACCATTCCTTATCATCTTAATCATCTCTATTCATCCAAATCATTTCCTTGTCTTCCCTTGTCATTCAATCTAATTCATAATCTTCATCCTGGTCATGCTTCATCATCATCCAGATCCAATTTCGTCTGCCAATCTCATAATGCATTCTTAATTCAATCCTCCACATCATCATCCTTCTAATCCATTTCCTTATCACATTCAATCATTTGTAATCAATTCTTAATTTTATCCATTTACCTCTTCATCCATAATCAATCTTTCTAATTTCATTCATGTCTTCTTCTAATTCAACTTTTCATCAAATCTTCTACTTTGGACATAGGAGCATTGTCATACACATCAAACTTTCATTCAAATCTCACATTCACTTGTTCTCAATATCATAGGGTTTTTATCAAATCAAAATCAAACCCTCATCCATATCAATATCAAATCAAATCAAATTCAATCAAATCAATATCAAGTCAAATCCAATTCGAATCAAGTCAAAGTCCAAAATTACTCCTAGTCCCAAGTTCATATTCCATCAATCATTGAATATTTTTTCACTCTTCTTCTAACATCTACGGATCTGAATTTTCTTAATCAAATGGTTGACGATCTTCAAAGACAATATGGAGTTATACCTCCCATTCAACCAACATATCAAATCCATCCTCAAAACCTCATATCCAACTCTAATTCATCGCATGTTCATTATTTTTCTACCTTTGACAAGGGAAACCAACCTCATTATCCTTACACCACATATGCTTCTATTCATAGCCCACACACTTCCTCAAACACAAATGCCCTTGCCATGGAAATGGAAGAATTAAAGAATTATCTCTTAGCAAGCCAACAAAAAGAGGTCACCTTCCATGCCATGTGTCCTCTTCCCCCATGTTTCAAAGACCATAGTCCTCATGTACCATCCAACCCCAAGCCTCCATGCAATCCCCTACCCATAGTTACACCTTCACACAATCCTAATCCTCCAAAAACATTAGCCCCACCTCATAAGGGGTATTTCTCATCATTCTTGGCTAAGTGTAAAATACAAAATGAAGAGAGCCAATCACCCAAAGTCATACACCCCATTCCATCTCAAGACCTTGATATTATAGATTCCTCTTCTCCTTTATATCCGATCATTTCTCCATCCCATCATTCCCTTATCCCTCAACATCCATTTATCCCTCTTACTCTCATGATCCCTTTCCTGATCAACATCAAGACATTCCATGTACCGCACATCTTACTGATTCCACCCCACCTCAAGAGTTAGCATTTGTAGATCATTCACTTCATGCAAAATTTCCTTCCACTCCATCCACTCATACTCCTCCATGTCAAGATCAAATCACTCCATCTCATGGTTCCATTGCCTTCACTCCATCTCATGATTCTAGTCCATCTCATGATCCACTCATTCCACTACATGATCCTCTTTTAAGTCAAGATCAAAGCACCCATTCCTTTTCCTTTCATGATTGCCTTCCATTTCATGATCCTATTATCCCTCGTAATCACCATTGTGATCCTAATCCTCTACATGATCCTATCACACCTATGCAATCCACTCATGAACCCCATCTACATGGACTCGCATCTTGTGTTGAAAATAATAAGTATCCCATTAAAGAAAACATGGCTCAACATGTTGGTACACCTTCCACTCAGTCCAAACCTAAAATTCCTCCATTCAAACCTAAATTTTCCCATTCTCCATATTCCAAGTCCATTTTGGGCCCTTATATCCATATTCCCATTCCTTCCTTACTTCCATCCATTTAGGGTCCTTATGTTCCACATCCAAGCCCTTCATCCCTTCCATCCATTTTGGGTACTTACATACATCCATCCACCATATCCATGTTTTCCACTTCATCCCCTCATACTCCTAGCAAAGATCAAAAAAGGTACACATCCTTGAATTCCTCCCAATGTTCACCATCCATAAGCTCTCCACCCTGTTTATCTTCATGCACCCCTACCATGGCCAATGGAAGAAAATTGGATGCCAAAGAAAAAGCAAATAAAGCCAAAAATCCACAAAAGCCATAGGATCAGCATGTCTCCCCTAAAAGATATGTCCAAGAAAAGAAAAATATGATCCAAAACAAAATTAGAAGGCCATAAAGGCTTAAAATAAAAAATGCAATAATTTTGTGGATCCCAAAGCTACTTAACATAGCAATGAATCTCAAAGAAAGATTCACAATGAAATCCAATTTTGCTAATCCAAAGTCTTCCCTTGGTCATGAATCATCCCAACCTCCATTTTTCAAATCCATTTTGGGTCCTTATACATCAAAATCGACCATCATAAATCCATTGTCTCCTTCATCCATTTTGGGTCCCTATATCCCAAAATCCAAACTTACATATCCTCCACAATTTCCTCCTTTCCATCACCCTTCAAGGTGTGTGCCAATGATGATCTTTCCACCTCATTCATCCACCCACTCACAAGTTTTCCAACCTAGCATCCATCAACCATGTCTTCCACCCACTCCACCCTGTTAATCCAAACTTTTTCATAATCCATTGTCCTCCATTCCCCAATCCACTTCATCCTTCTTTTCACTATCCTACCAACATCTATGAGCAACTAGTGCAAATTCCTTGAAAATAAAAAAGAAAAAAATAAAAAAGATCAAGGGATACCATCCATGAAAATAGATGTTTGAGTCCTTCCTTCATTTTCCTATCATGTCTTCCACTTCCACTTAACCATCCATTCACTTTTCCTCTTCCACTTGTACTCTACACTAGGGACAAGCTCCATCCATACTACTCTACCTTACATATCTTCCATACTTCATCTACCATTCATTATCCTTTTCCATCTTTGATCTTGACATTCACTTTCCTTTCATCCATCCATATCCCTTGTGCATCATCCATGCACCATCCTACATACATCCCGTAATCCTTCCATATATTTGATCTTGACATGCCACCTGTATCTTTCATTCCATAGTCCTTGTCATGTCCATTCATCCATTTTCCATCCATACTCCTACTTACTTCCATCCTTCTTTCATATGTCCTTGATCTTGGTTATCCCTTCCATTTCATCTGCTTCATATCCCACATTTGATCCATATCATTATCCCTTTGTCATACCCTCCCTCCCATATCCCTTATTCATTCCCCTTTCATACCCATGCTCGTAATCACTATTAGAGGCACAATACCAAAATGTTCATACATGCTTTGGAAGATCACATGCCTTTTTTTCCTCCATACGCTAGCCTTTGTTCCATCTTTCCATTTTCATGCATCCTTTCCCACCACATTTTGCACCATATTCCTATCCTTGGTATGGGGCATTGGGACTCCTTCGAAACATGGTCCTTGGTTCCACATTTTTTAATACCATACCATTTGGCCCCTCATATCCTTTCACCATTCCTGTCATCCACCAACTCACGTTGCTTTTCCTCCATTTACCATGCCTTGGTTCCCCCTTGTCATTGGTCCCAATCCATTCTATTCCACATTCATTCAATCAATTCATTTCTATCCATTATATGCATTTGTTCATATCACATTCAATCTAATTCTTCCTACTCACTTCAATCACATCATTTATCCTCTAATCTAATCATTTTCTCTTCTTCTAATTCTTTCACATCAAATCAATTTCTATTCTACTCTCATCATTCTTCATCCTATCAACATCATTCTTCTAATCTTATCCATGTTCATTCTTCTATCTGCCATAAAATCAAAAAATTAAAAAAACCTCAATCACTATGCAATCAATACTAATCGAATCAATCTAATATTGTAATCTTGTACATCAATCCTTAATCAATTCATGAATTTGACCCAATAAACTAATCAATCCATTGACCATATTCAACATTATCATGGGATTAATCCTTCCCAATCCTTGGATGTGCATTACACCTATCATTAGCTTTGCCATCCTTAATCAATCATCATCAATCAGTCCATTCATGGGTTTTTAGCTTAACTAGGGGAAAAATGTTGATTTTCTTTTGGTTTATTGTGCATGATTGCTTATTACTTGTATGCATTAGTACTTTTTTCATTTATCATGGTCTTTGCATCCTATTGTCCCCAAGAATCATGGTCTTCCATATCATGGTTTCATAAGGCATATGGTTGTATTAAACCCCTTTTATCACGTATTTGACACATTGTCATCTTGGTTCCTCATACCTTAATGCATAGTGTTGAGTACAATATCAAACTTAGGTTGTTCACACCATTTCAGCATAAATTTATTAATCTTTTCATTATCTCCTCCCTTCTATCCTCCCATCCATTTTGAGAGAACATCTGTGTTCTTCTAACTCGCATGTCCTCTCAAGGGGGCACACCTTTCCACCCTCATCATCCTTCCTCATCCTTCCATGGCTGGGGCATAATGCTACTAGTCTTATCCTCCTAGCCACTATATTTTATTCTTCTTTGATATAACATTACTAATGCTATATCAAAGAGGGGCAAAATGTAGACACCTAAATTTATCCAAATACCCTTAACCTGACCAATTAAATAAATACTTATTATTTATTTAATTACCCTACCTTTAATTAAATAAATTCACATTTATTTAATTATATTCACTGTACCTTGATTTAAATAAATTAAGGTTTATTTAAATCCTAGTTGTTCCTTGATTTAAATAAACTAAGGTTTATTTAAATCCTAACCTATTCACTTTAATAACGACTTCATTTACTTAATTAATCCTTTGCTAAACCCACTTGGAATTAAAATTTACATTTAATCCTATTTGAGCACATGGCTCCTAACCTCAATACTCTAACCTAATCCACCTTTCTAAACCTACCCACTTCCTTAATCATGCTTGCTTTTCCTAATCACCTTGCTATTCACCTCTTAATCCTAAGTGTGTGCTCACACATGTGTGAGGGATGTTCACACTTCCCATACCCCTCATGTCCTCCATGCCTCTTGCACACTTGTCCTCTTGCATGAGAGTCAAGGTGTCTCACACATGTGTGAGAAGCCATACTTCTCACACCTCTTGCACACTTGTCCTCTTGCATGAGAATCAAGTTTTCTCACACCTCTTGTACACTTGTCCTCTTGCATGAAAGTCAAGTTGACTCACACATGTGTGAGAAGCTATGCTTCTCACACATGTGTGAGAAGCTATGCTTCTCACACTTCTTGCACATGTCACCATCAAAGGTTGCTCATAGATGTGTGAGCATATTTCTCCCTTTGAATTGGTCAAAACCCTAATCCATTTGGAGACTACTTGGCCTCCACCTCATTGGCCACCTCATCAATCCTGAGAGATCCTAGCCCTTCATCTTGCATTGAATCTTAGCTGCCCATTGCATCTCTTTTCCTATAAAAGGAGAGCCCTCTCCTCATCTTTTACAAGCACTATCTACCCCATTGTTATGTTGTAGGAATTGTGAGCAACCACATCGCATGAGCAAGGAAATCATCAACCACTTAGTGATTTGTGAGGTTTGCATAGTGCTATTTTGATTTCATGTTATACTTATTTACATGTTTATCTTCCATATTTTGAGGTTTACATAATCATGTAGGAATAGATGTTAGTTGCTTAATTTTTATTCTCTTATTACATTTTTATGTAATACACATAGAAAAATTTAAAAAATAATAGAATAATAAAATCATTTCAAAAAGAAAAAAGAAAAAAAATATAATCAAGCATGCGGGCAAAGTGCGTGTCGTGCACCAAAACGTGCACCAAGATGCGTCATGCACCCAGCCTGGCATGGTGATGGTTATACAACCCCCCACCCAAACACTTTGTAATCCATTTTTTTTAATTTTGCACTCGACAAAGATCACATCACAAGGTATGGCAATGTTTTTCTTTACGCACCACCCCATGGTGAGCGCCACCACTTGCGCCAAGTGCAACCCTAAGTTTCATGTGCTATACATAACTCACACTGGTCGTACCTTGAGTGCCATGTTCTATACATAACTCAATCGACCATGCCTTGAGCACCATGTGCTATACACCACACATGCCCGCTATGCTTAGAGCATGGCGCCTATACATAACTTGCGCCAAGTGCCACTGCAGGCGTCATGCGCTACATGTAACTTGCATCCGAGGGTTCATAAACCCTATGCACCTTTTCAAGCACCATGTGCCATGTCTTTTGTTGCAGGCTCACAAGTGTTTCACACCACAAGCTAAGCACCGTGAGCCATGGCTTGCAAATTGTGCACACTTCTCAGTGCTATGCACCGCTGGCCGCACATCGCAGGCTGCGCCATGCATAACACTTTTTTTTTGTTTTTTTTAATTTGAGAAAAGTTAAAAATGAAATTAAGAAAAATAAAAAAAATTTAAAAAGAGGAAAAATAAAAAATAATAATAATCAAAAGGGGGATAAAATTAGATATAAATAAAAAGTAAATAAAGTCCCAAAGGGTACTTTTTTTTACTCATGTTTATTTATGAGCTGTTTTCATTATCTTTGGACTAATAACACTTTTCTCACAATGTGCAGGTAATTGTAACCAAATGGCATCCATGTCCAGAGTAGCACCTAAACCTGTAGTCTTCATGTTCCAAGGTGTACCTTCATAGTCAAGATTCCATGATGATTACGCTGAAATTAGAGATACCAACCTCAAACACATAGAGTTAGGAGAATTCTTGAGAATTTGCAACAAGCCAATAGAGAGGTCAGCTATGATGTCTACATTGATCTATTTTGGATTAGTGAGTGTAGTGTCACACCCCATGTCAGTATAGTTGGCTAAACTAATCATGGCACTATCACAATACTCTGTGCTTGATGAGAGGGTGGTCAAGAGTGTCACAGGGGAAGTGGTATTGGATCTACAACTTGGCAACATTGAGAGGGTTTTTCACCTATCAAGAGTAGACTAGTTCATCTTACTTTCCTATGAAGCAATTGAAAGATGGTACAGGGAGCATCAGCAAGAGGCCATTGACATCATAGAATCCTTGTACCTCATTGAGAAGCCTCCTCGGGGAAAAATAACTAGAAAAGTAGATATGACTTAGGCATACATGAAGGATGACATTAGATACTCTATCATTCTCCTAAGCAAAGTCATGGGTTTACCCACAACTGGCCACCTAAGTACCTTCATGATCAATTTTATTGAGATCATCAAATAGGAAAAGACACCATTGGATTGGGCCACCACACTAAGTGAAAACTTTTGTGAGCAACTGAGGATAGTGAAGGATAAGAAATTTTTTTATATGACTTCTTACATGGTATACCTACTAGCAACAAGGGCAATGAACTATCCCAATTTGTAAAGGAAAGGCAGTATGCAAGACCCCAATGCCTGGCCCTATATAGTCTCCCTTCAGCTTGTGAAGAAGAAGCTCTCAGGGCAGAGCAAAGAATACAGAACTGTGAATGATGCATTCATCTTTGCAATCATTCAATTTATGGAAGGGGACTATGGGAAGAGGTTATCCAATGAAGCCAAAGCACAAGTCATTGCTCTCAGAGTCTACTTCATCTAGTTCAAAATGTTTACCTATCTATAGGTAGCTGGTGCATCCATCAATCCTAACAAGCTCCCAAGATACCCAAGTGACAAGTTGGTACTATTGGAGATCTCTTGGCAAATTGAGTCAGCCTATGAGAAAATAAAGAAAAAATGGAGACCTTGTTGGGCATGGCCATTGGTCATTGGAGCATATCAGGTGAAGTGGAAGCAAGACATTTTTTCTTTTGAATGGGATTGGGAGAACTATCCCCTTGAAGAATACAACTCTCCCTAGCCATATTTTGGCAGTGTCAAGAAAGTGTAGAGTCTAGCAGGAAAAGACTTTCATCATGAGGATGTTGTTGAAGATCACTAGATGAATGCCACAAATGACTATGATGTTTTCATAAGGGAGTATTGTAGGATGACTTTGTATCTAGTAGAGAAGGCTCTCCAATTGAACATCCTAGATGAGATAAGGTAATAGGATTATAAGGAATTACTGGATCCCTTGTTCAATGCAGATAAAATTGGTGAAAGACCTATTCTAAATGTAGAGGTTGACAGGGAGGAAGGAGATGATATTAATCATTGAGTGAGACATGTCATCCAAATGAAAAAGACTTGGATTAAGAAACCTTTTCCACTTGATCTAATTTCAGATACAGTGATCTTCCATGCACATGCTCACCCAAAAAGGGGTAAAGGAAGGAAAGTCACAATTCATACCTTTGTGATCTAGTCTCCTATTAGGCCAGAGGTAGTGTACCAGCTTGATCACCCAATTGGATATTATCACCCTCTTGAAAGGAAGGGAAAGAATAAAAGAAAGAGAACCTCTCCTCAGAGGATTCAAACTGAACAGGTGCCTCTCCAGTAGCAGGAATAGAGTCCACAAAGGTCTCAAGATACTGGAGCTTCCAAAGACTAGGATAAATTATAGTTTACACCTGTTGTGTCTAGCCAACCAAAAGAGGGAGAGATTCCACAAGTCTCCATTCCTCCTACATAAGATGAGCTAGCTTCTCCTTCTACCTCCAAGAAAAAAAAAAGAATTAAGATTTGGGTGAAGAAAAGGAAAACGATCAGTAGTAGATTAGTGCCTAATCCATCTATTCCTAAAAGTATTCCAGAGGGAGATGAAAAAGAAGAATAAACAAAATCAAAGGGGGAAGAAGAGGAAGAACAAGTGCCCCTACAGGGAAGAACTTGGCTAGCTAGAGCCATAGAGTTACAAAGGAGAAAAAGTTCCATGGGTACCCTACCATCCACACAAGTAGAACCATCAGAGCTCTCTTCTTTGGAAGATGAAGTACAACAGTGGTTGGATGAGTAGAGTAAAGGGAGTGATGATGTTTTCTCAATGTCATATTTTGATTTCATGCCCATAGGTACATAGTTGACTAGGGATAAGATCAGGGACACCCTTACAAGTGAATCTCAACAAGAAGACTGGATGCATATGCCACCTAACACACATGGTCCTAATCTTACTCCTCCATCTCCACCTCAAGTTACAATGATATAACAGGGCTTGGTGACACCCCCACCTCAAAGTTTAGAGGAAGAACATGTTCAGAAGGAACTAGTATCAGAGGAGAGACCAGAACAAATGGTGACTGGTGAAGTGTCAAATGAAAGACAAATGGTTGAATATTCCCAACCATTTTTCCAAGACACTGAGGTTTAGGCTACAAGATTCATGGAGATTGAAACTACACAAGAAGAACCCTCCCAATATGATATAACTCCTAGCAAGAGCAACAAAGGGAAGGAAGTTGTAGAACATACTCCATCGTCATCAAGAGTCGGGTCCTTAACAGGACATATCCCTAGATGGATCCAAAAGTAAATAATGAGGAGTAATAAGCCTCAATTTCATACTTCAAAGGAAGACATTTGAGACATTGCAGAGATCTTGAACAAACCCGAGTCTCCATCACATGAGGCAGCTCCATTGGCATTTGTCACTACTATACGGAACCAAGATTTGTTTACAAAAGTGGCTCTCCCTCCTGAAGGCACAGATGCAGAAGGCCTTAGCCTAGAAGATTATGAAATGAAGGATGTTATGTTGGGAAGGCCTACATGAGATTCAGTGTGACAAATGATGACTATGGGAGTCAAAGAGATCCCAAGTACATGGAGCAAGAGTAGATTGAACTCCAAGCACTTCGAAGGTAGGTTGAGATCCTAAAAGGATATCTAGCCGAAGTTGTTGGTCCTCTTTATCTTGAACACTCTAAGCATACTTTGAACACTATACTTAGACAAGGGGGAGGTGTGTAACTTGACCCAATTTTGAGAGCTTGTTAGGAATTGCAAGAAATTTTTGAGGAGAAAATTGTTACAATCATCATAGGGAATTTGAAGCTATTGCATGCTACATAGGAGAACGTGAATAAGATCTTGGAAATTTTGAAGTAGGACTTCAATATTATGGATGAGGTACATGTATGGAATAAGGATTTGCAAACTCTACAAGCCATAAAGGGCCAAAGATATCAGCTTTTGATTGATCTATATACCAGAGAAGAATTAGACATGATTGATGATTGGATAGAGAACATAGTAGATAGAAATAAAGTAATGTAGACATTACATGAGAAGATCCATCGGGTCAAGGACCAAGCCTGAGAGTGGATTTTGGAAGTAGAAAGACACTGCAGTGATGCATGCTTGGATATTTTTGAAGATGAGGAACAAGAAAGGTTGTTACATATAGAGATAGTAGTGGAAAATTTCACAAAGATTTCTATGGAGTTTGTTGATGATGAGGACATCTGACAAGCCTTTAGGATAGAAGAAGCCTTGTTAGAGTTAGATGCCAAACTCAGAGATTTTGTAGAGACTCAAATTGAGGTGGACAACTATAGACAAAAGGTCAAGGACAAGTATGAGCCTTATGATCTTCTATATGTGGCTAAGATAACTAAGATGATAGAGAAATTCAAGGGCAAACATCCAAACATAGCTTTGGGATGAAGAAGAGCAAAACCCAAATGCCAGAATTTTGATTTTAACACCTAGTAAAATTTTGAGATTTTGACCCCATTGAGGTCCACAGCTCCATAGCTCCATAGGTGCATAGGTTTGTAGGTACATAGCTCCATAGTTCAAAGGTGCACTGACAGTTAACTACCAGTTCCAAATATAACGCCTTACATGCATTGGGAATGAATTCTAACAACAGTTTAACTTTAACATACTTCTAGTGAATGACCAACTTCTATTTTCGGCATCTCCAAATGCTCCTACTTCAATTGAAGGCTTCTTCCTACTTTCTCTCTCATGCTTTCTCTATTTTTGGCATGTAAAGGGCTCATGCATCCAATTAATGAATAAAATATGGAAGGAGTCCCTTTAAGCACTAGATTAATTGTTAGTCTGAATATATTTAGTTTGTTTAATTAGATAAAAGCATTTTGTTGCATGAAGAATATCTCTCACTATCAACAAAAATTAAGTAGATGAATTCATATAAATACCCATTGTAAAATGTAACAAGGGTCACCATTATTATGTAATAAAATTATGCTTTTGGTGCTAGCATTTGGAGTGTAGTCATTCTTGCCTAAATGTGTCATATTTTTTGTGAATTTTATTCATGAGATTGTGATTGAACCAAAGGTTTATTGCATTATTTCTAGTTGTGTGATCTTTTAGTTTGGGTGTTTACTACAAATTTATGAATTTTGTTGATGTAATAAGCTTGAGAAGAGATCATCAAATTGTGTCTGCATAGCCTTTTGTCTCACATGAGTGCACTTTCTATGGCCTTGCAATTTGATGAAATTTGAAATATCATACGATTATTAAAGTTTCTCATTGACGATTGCATTAGTGGATTCTAGGAAGTGTTGCTCCTATTTTCATTGGTTTCCTACCGATTTCTTCTAAAGTTTAACTTGCAACATGTTTTTTTCTATAGCTTATGTCCATTTAGGATTTCAATTTCAAGTTATTTCCATTTCATGTTATTTTCTTTCAATTTTGTTATTTGCTTTGCTAACCCATTGTTAGAATACGAACTCATTTTAGTTGCACTGTTAGAATTGCATTCATTGAAAAATTGGAAAATACAAAAAAATATTGTTCTTTTGTGTGTTATTTTGAGATACAAAATAGATTTACTTCATTCTGAGAACATAGTAGAACCAGCAAAGGCTTCCTCATGAACAATCACATTTATCTTCAACTGAGCAGATTTTGGTACGTCATGAGACAAATACGAAACCTTAAAGTTGATCTCAAAAGGATTAGCTTTTCAAGAGAGGGATTGTGCAATGGATTCCTATCATTGGCTTTGTACATAATGACTGCCCAATAGAAGTGGTGCTAGAAGGAGGGCTTTTTTGACTCCTAGAAAGAAATAAAATTTGTCAAAGTTTCAAAATATTTTGCACTTCTACAATAATCTATGCTTCACAAAAGTTCAAAAAAATTTCTAAGTTTTTGATAAGTTTAGGTCCATAGCTCCACAGCTCTGTAGGTATGTAGGTTTGCAGGTCTACAACTATGTCAGTTTGTAGATCTACAACTTAGTAGATGCACAAAACTCTGTGGTGCACAAAATTCAGAGAGGTGAGAAAGTGTGTTGCAGCAGAGTTATACTTTTTCCAGAATTGATGCAAGCTAGAGGATATTGATCGAAAATCCCCATTTTAGTGAGCATTAAGGTCTTCACCAAGTGGACACAAATTTCTTGAGCTTACTCACTTTTGTAAGCCATGCAGTATTAGAGGAATACCCCAAATTCCACCACTTCCATTCAACATTTTGTCATCTTCTTCCACTTCATCACCAATTCAACCACCGAGTGGACCTCCACATACTCCAACATTCCCACCACCAATACAACCACCTCTAGGTCCACAAAACCTTCCAATGGCCTTTTTTGTAAATGTAGTGGACTCACCCATCAACTTGAGAGGTGCACTCCATGACCTCCCTAAGAATCCTAAAAAAAAAATTCTTGAGGTTCATTTATGGAGAAACACAAACTGTCGAAGATCATGTCAAAGCAATCAAAGAAATTTTTAATCACAAACAAATCGCTAATGAAGATGTGGTTCTTTGTTTATTCCCTTACTCTTTGGGAGAAGTTGCCTACAATTGGTACATTAATTTGCCACCTGGATAAATTAGAGATTGGGATACTTTTAAGAAGTCATTTTTGGAAAAATTCAAGACTTTCTTCAATCTAGTTGTGATACATCAACAATTCATATCAATAAAAAGGAACCCAACTGAGACAGTTTCATGCTTCAATCACTACTTCCATATGGCATACCGCAGATTGGAATCACCATACACTATACTGGTTGAAGTGGCTATTTAGATTTATCTAAATGCTATGGACCCTCTTATTGCTATCTTTCTTAGAAGGCTTCCTACAACAGATATTGATACATTAGAAAAGGTTTTCACAGAGGCAATTACATTCACAAAACAAGCTAATCCCAATGAAGGGGGGATGATACCTCCAACTCAAGCTATTTCTACAATATTAATTCATACATATGAATCCAATTCCATTACAGCAAGCACCTACTCCACAAAACCCTACATTGACATATCCATGGTATGACCCCCTGAAGACAACTTTCTTTGAATAGAAGGTGATAGTTCCTACAGAACTAGATAATAGTTTCATCTCAAAATTTGACCAAATGAAGAGGACAATGTCACAAATGAAGAATGAATTAACACGACTCAGATTGTCACAAGGGCAGAACAACAATTTTCAAAGGAATAATGCTCCTCCCTACAACAACAATTTTGGTTAGAATTACAATAGGAACTTCAATGGAAACAATAACAATAACAATGTAGGAAATAATAGTGGAGGATATAATTTCAATCCTTCAGATTGTAATAATGGCTTCCAAAGATAGAATCAACAATGGAACACATGTCTGATTAATGGGAGCATTCCTATCGATAACAATAACAACAATGTTCAGTATGATGTTAGCCAAAATGCATCTAACAACGATGGTCTGTACTAAAATGGTAATTAGGAGATAAACCAAAGCTCACAAGTAAATGATAATCCTCCTCCTATGCAATTCAATGCTATGCTATTAGAGTCATATGACTCTACACAAAATGTCCAAGTGGAACAATTAGCAGGCAAGGAATTCTCATTCCCATTTAGTCAAGAACCTAACATTCGACATGAAGAGGTGTTTTCTTTTCGTAATGACAATCAAAATACCTACAATCTTAGAAGTAGAAAGGATCCCTTGATAGATAGAATTCCTCTAGCTTTACAACCAACTCCACCCAATCCTAGAGCAAGCAATAATCCACCACTAGTCAAACCACCACCTGTAGGACAACAAAATCAGAAATAGGGGAATGTACCAACAATATTGGAGAATCTTGCTCGGTCTATGGAAAAATACAGTGTGATGGAAGACTTGAAAAAAACTAAGGCTAATATGTCTATGTTTGACATGTTGCAAAATTTCCCACAACAAAGGGAAGCACTCATGAAGATGTTGGACCATACAATGACTCCCTGTAATGCCAATACTACCTCTCAAAAGATGGCATCACAACAAGTCAATGTTGTAGAGGCAATGCCCACCATGTTCAAAGATAAAATAGAAGTACCCCATTTTTTGCTTAGCATCAGGATATAAAAAAAGAATCTTCACAATTTTCTTATCGATTTAGGGGCTTCATGTAATGTTATGCCATTATCCATAGCTCAAAGGTTAGGAGTCACCCCTTAGCCTTCAAACCGAGTGGTAATACAGTTGGATAAAACTGAGGTGAAAGTCATAGGCATGTTGAAGGATGTGTAGATATAGCTAATAGTTGATCCTTAGATTCAAGATATTATTGACATTCATGTGTTTTATATCCCTCAGACATATGGGTTGCTTCTTAGTAGAGAATGGACAAAGTGTCTAAGAGGATGGTTTTCAATGGACTTCACTCAACTTTGGTTGCCATGGAAAGGTTTTAACAATCAAATCAAAATCGATGCAAAACCAAAGTTGAAGAAAATTATTACTAAGTATAACTCTCTGAATGAAGTAGCCTTTCTACAAATAGAACTAGGCCCCTACAAGTTAATGGTTCTCGACATAACTTCAACCATAAAACCAAGTGATCATGGTATGGATTCCATGATTTCAACTCTGAGAGAAGAAGTTGTGATATAATTCATAGATCATATGATGGCTAACTTGCAATGTCTAGGGGAAGAAGATGACCCTAATATTCTCCTCCTTCTTGGATTTTGTTGATTACATAAAATGAGCCATTCAAAGTTTGAATGTTCATTATGCCAAGAAGCAATTGCAAAAGTATTGATTCAAATGATGGGGGAAAAAAGGGGTGATGACCCACAACATGAATATATAGAAAACCATAATCACACTAATAAATCTAGCACTTTTGAAAAGATTGAAGAAGAAATAGAAGATCTAAATGCATCATGTAGCGATACTTCTTTGGATGGTGGGGGCTTGTCTTCTACTCCACCTAGAGTGATAAAAATTCAAAGATTAAGGTGCTACATAAAAGGCCAAGGATGGACTTTAGTGGTTGTACGTCCTTTACCCAAAGTTGAAGAAATTAAGGAACTAATTGGGGAAATTCAAAGTAAATAAGAAGAGCACGTGCTTCCCTTGTTAGAAATTCAGAGTGGAGAATCATCAAGTCCCCCACCAAGAAAGTTACAATGGGTTCCTAAAAGAAAATCATTCAAGGTTCAAGTAAAGGAAAAGTTAAGGACAAACAAGCATAAAGTCAAAAAATCCAAAGGGGGTATAATTTGGATGCTTCACCTTGATGGTTCTAAATGAAAACTAGGAGCTGGTGTAGGTACTGAATTGGTTAACCCAAAAGGTAAGTCATTCTATGTCATATATCAATTACAATTTAGATGTACAAACAATGTTGCAGGAATATGAGGTGTTGATTCGAGGAGTCTTGTTCACACTTGAGAAATGAGTCAAGGTTATCATAATCAAAGGAGACTCCTAGCTAGTTATATGACAAGTCAAGTCAATAGATTCTTGCAACGATAAGAGGCCATTGGCTTACAAAAAAAGGGTATGGGATATAATGGATGATTTTGAGGCTTTGAACATAAAGTCTATCCCAAGAAGGAAAAACATGGTAGCTGATGCTCTCACCATTTTAGCAAGTGCATTACAACCTATTGAAAGGACCAAGTTGAAAAGATTCTTAATAGAATTGGTTGTCATTCCATCTATTCCTAATAATATCACAAAATTTTAGGTCTTTTCAGATGATCAACATATACTTGAGTTTATCATGTGCAATCATCATTTTGAGGGACAAGAGATTGATGATACACCAGTTGATGGACTCAAGGATGAAGATGGTATTCTTAATTTGAAAACCAATACTATTCCAAAAGGGATGGTCGCGTTAGAACACATATTTTATTGTGATGAATCAACATTGAAAAGGAGAGTGACCCAAGAAAAGGGAACAAATGAATGTGATTCATACAACTTGGGTACTGATGAGGAACCACAAATGGTATGGATAGGAAAGGCTTGCAATCCACAAGAAAGGGAAGATATGCTCAAATTTCTTATAGTATATAAGGATGTTATTGCCTAGAACTATGAAGAGTTAAAAACTTATGATCCTAAGATTATTACTCATGATATCCCACTAAAACCAAGAGCCAAACCTTTTCAAAAAAGACAAAGACCTATAAATCCTATCATTGAACCATTGATAATGAAGGAAATTAAGAAGCTACTTGATGAAAAGATCATACTCCCTATCTGCCATTCTACTTGGGTGTCTAATTTGGTTCCTATGCAAAAGAAGACAGGAGAGATTTGTCTTTGTGTTGATTTTCAAAAACTGAACTTAGCATCTCAAAAGGACAACTATCCTTTTCCCTTGCTAGATGAAGTGTTGCAGATCATGAATGGGGCAAAGATGATGTCATTTCTAGATGGATATTCTGGGTACAATCAAGTAATAGTAGACAAAGAAGATCGATTGAAAATAGATTTTACAACAAAATGGGGAACTTTTTCTTACGAAAGAATGCCTTTTGGATTAATTAATGTATGAGCTACATTTTAGCAGGAAATGGATGAAGCTTTCAAAGGATTGATTAATAAATGTATAGTCATTTACATGGATGACTTAGCTTTCTTTTCTAAAGATCGAAGCACTCATATTGCTGATCTCAGACAGGTATTCAATAGATGTTGTAAATATGACATATCTCTCAATCCAAGGAAATGCTTGTTTGGTTTTACCAAAAGAAAGTTGCTAGGGCATGTTATTTCTGAGGTAGGAATCTCCATTGATCTAGACAAAGTTGAAGCTATACTAAAATTAGCTCCTCCGCATAGTTAGAAAGAATTGAAATCTTTCTTTGGAAAGATAAATTTTGTGCAAAAAATTCATAAGTGGATTTGCAGAAATTGCTCATCCCCTCAATGATTTGCTCAAAAAAGGAGCTAAAATAGAGTGATCCCCAAAAATTAATAAATCTTTTGAAGATATCAAAGTGACTATTTCCAATGCCTCGATGCTGGTAAGTCCTGAATACCAACTACCTTTCAAGATATATTCTTTCACTTCAGAACATTCTTGCACTAGGATTTTAACTTAGAAGAAGGAAAATGAAGATGAAAGGCCAATCTCATTCACGAGCTATCCCTTAAAGATTTTGAGTTGAAATATTCCAACCTTGAAAAACAGTCCTTCACATTGATTAAAATGGTAAACAAATTCTGTCATTACATCCTTAGGAGTAAAGTGTATGCAATTGTGCCTGATCCAACAGTGAAGACACTTTTGATGCAGAATGAGCTTGGTGAACGACGTAGGAAATGGATGGAAATACTCCAAGAATTAAACCTTGAGATTCAACCTATGAAATTGGATAGAGGGTAGGGTCTATTGAAGATGATAGCTGATAATCAGGATAAAGATGAAAAGGAGTTCAAGCTTGACACCAAAACAAATGAGGATACTTACAAAAAGATGGTTGTATCACAAGTTGACATTAATCAAGGAGTGATAACAAACATCTGGTATCAAGACATTGTTTATTACCTTCCATAGAATTGATTTCCTAGTTGGATGAATAGTTTACAGTGCAGAGGACTTAAAATGAAATGTGAGTCCTACATGTTGCATGATAACAAGCTATACAAGAAGAACTACGAAGAGATCTATCTGAAATGCTTGGGATGGGATGAAGATAAGTAAGTCTTGGAACATTTCCATGACAAGTATGGTGTAGGACATGGCTCAGCCAAAGAAACAACTCACATGATTTTTAAGATTGGGTTATTTTTGGCACTCAATATTCAAAGACACTTTTGAACATGTGCATTCTTTCCATATATGTCAGACTAGTGCTAACAGAGAGAGGCACTCGGCAATGCCATTACAACTAGTGTACAAGGTGCACCCCTTTGAAAAGTGGGGGCTAGATTTTATTGTTCCTATCAATCCACCATCATCAACTAGACATGCATACATTCTTATAGCTACGGATTATTGAACACAATGGATAGAAGTAGAGACATTCAAAAATTGCACTACTAAGGTGGTGATTGACTTTCTCGAAGAACACATTGTTACTAGATTTGGAATGCCATTCACCCTTGTGTACAATAATAGGTCTACTTTTTCATTTTCATTCTTGACCTAGTGGGCATTTGAAAATCAAGTCATTATCAAGTTTTCTTCAAATTACTACCCATAAGGAAATGCGATAGCAGAATCTACAAACAAGAACTTGATCACACTGATAAGATGATTGTTGAAGGAGAATCCTAGGAATTGTCATACGCAACTCAAATATGCCTTATGGATAGATCAATGAGAGTAAAAAATGCTTTGGGGACTTCTCTGTATTTTCTTGTCTACAGACAAGAACCAGTGTTCCCACTTAATCTAAGAATTTTGATTTTGAAATTCATGAGTGTGTATGCTAAAGATGCTGACAAAGTACAAAAAAAATTGATGAATCTTTTAGAGATGGATGAAAAATGAATAGCTACATTGGAGCACATGGCTAAGCAACAAGCTATTGTGAAAAGATGGTTCAACAAGAGAGCCATGATAAAATCATTCAGGATTTCTGACCTTGTTCTACTCTAGGATACAGCAAAAGAAAAGCTGAGCAACCATACCAAATTTCAACACCTATGGATAGGCCCTTATCAAATCATAGAAATTTTGGGAGAAAACACTTTTAGGCTCATTTCCTTATAGGGGGAATTTCTTCCCTTGTCTGTAAATGGACAGTTTCTAAAACATTATTTTGAAGCCTAAAAGACACAAAAAAAAAAAAAATTAGTTAGATTTTATTTCTGCATTTAACTTAGATTTTCATTCGTGCAAGTTTGTTTGCTTTCATGTTGTGTGTTTATTTTCAATCATGTGTTTCTTTTCAAAGTTGTGTTAGTCTTGGAGGATAAGGTGTACTTGAGATTTTCTCTTAAGATTTCACTAACCACTCTTTGGTAATGATTTCAAGAAGAGGTATTTCGTTGTGAAGACATTTGGATGATTGTGTGTCTTATACCAACCAAGAAATTGACATTTTTTGTGGAAATAGAAGATTTTTAGTTTAGAAATTAGAAGCCTAGACCAACAAGCCCTTAACACTTTGCAAATTTAAAATTTGATTGTTTTAGGTGGTGTTGAATTGAAGTTGATGATGATGAGGGATCATCCAAACTTTGACTGGTTCAAATAGGAGGGGTCTCCTTGACAAGTTGCTAAGATCATTGTTTGGCATGAGAGTTTCTAAAAGTTCTAAAAGGGGAATGCAAGGGATGTTCACAAGAGATTGATTCCAAGAAATGACATTGATGTCTTGACTACACAGTCTAAGCATAGTCAAGATACATAAAATATTTTAAAAAAAAGAGAAAAATATAGTGTTAAGCCTAAAGGATTCTAAAAGATCTGAAATGGCAAAAGATACGTCTTCAAAACAAAGTATCTTGTATTCAAAAGCATTGTTTCATCAAGAGTAATGTTCTAAAAGACATGGAGCAATTATTCAAAAGGCAAAAATTAAAAGAACGTGGCATCTTGCCAAGAGCCATCAAACTAATTCTCTCATCTAGTCAAGCAAGTGATCAATGAATAGCCTTTGTGGAGATTCTGAATGAATGAGTTGGGAGGAGTCGAAGATTGTTTTAAGTTATTAGAAAACTTTGATAGACAATATCATGAGGCCTCAAAAGGAATGAATACACAATGCACACACTGAGTTTGGAAGTTTTGAATTCCTAGATTTTGATTGTAAAATCATCTAAAAAGATGCTTGAGATATTCAAAGTTTAGTTGGTGTTTGAGACACATTGGAGGAATGTTTGCTGATGAAGAAATGCCTTGGTCATTTCTTCCTTTTTGCAGGGCTATTTGTTGTGGTTTCCACAACACACACCCCATTCCTCACTAGGAATGGGGACCCCCTACATTTTTGGACTCTTGGACTCATAGTTTGAGAGTTGGGAGAAGAAAATTTTATTAGAGTTAAAGTATGAGTCGCCAATTCAAAAAAAAACAAAGAAAAATTAGAAAATCAAAAACACAAAAAATAGAAAATTTGAAAAAATGCAAAAAACATAGAAAAATTACTATTATTTTTTTAAATTATAAAATCATTTCAAAAAAAAATTATAAGCAAGCATGAAGTGCATAGGTGAAGTGTGCACGCACACTAGCATGCGCACCGAGGTGCACTACACACCCAGCCCGATGTGGCGGGGGTTATAAAACCCCCCACCCAAACACTTTGCAATCCATGTTTTTTTCATTTTGCACTTGACGAAGATCACATCACAAGGCATGGCAGTGTTTTTCTTTATGCACCACCCCATGGTGAGCACCACCACTTGA
Organism: Cupressus sempervirens; assembly: GCA_028749045.1. Classification (NCBI taxonomy): domain Eukaryota; kingdom Viridiplantae; phylum Streptophyta; class Pinopsida; order Cupressales; family Cupressaceae; genus Cupressus; species Cupressus sempervirens. The sequence continues at coordinate 555,845,952 of CM053788.1, read as the reverse complement.
TCCGAGCACAACCCTAAGTGATGCATGCTATACATAACTTGTGCCAAGTGCCACTGCAGGTGCCACACACTACACATAACTTGCAGTGAGGGTTCACAAACACTACGTGCCTTTTCAAGCACCACACTAAAATGTCCCTTTTTCTGATTTTATATGATATTTCTAACCTCTAATCAGATTTTCAAGATCAAACAACTAATATCACAAAGATCCACCAAATTTCTCAAGAAACTCCAAATCGGGTATGCCAGAAATTGTGCCAAAAGCTTCACAGCTTCACCTATTATTAATAAATCTGAAAGTGGACATTTTTATAGAAATTTCAGCAGCATAACAGCCTACAAAATGAAATTTCCAGATCTATATAGGCTTTACACAACAGTTCTCAAATGTAGGACAAAAACTATGCTCATCGGGCTCCCGAAATTAACACAAAAATGCCTGGAAACACCACAAAAACACTAATAATCTATCTCAGAAGTTTAATCACGTCCCAATACATATATTTAGCTCTATTTTAACACCTTAAATTCTGAAATACAGCAGCAACCCAAAGTGATATGAAATACTCAATTGAAAACACCAAACTCATACAAAAAAACACACCCGAAAACCCACAAATCTGCACTGTTCAGCACAAAGGAAAACTCTGTATGAGCATGCACATGGAATGGATTCAAACTCCCATCCTTAGCCTTCTTGGAAACCTGCAAACTCCCATTCTTGGGTCTCCCTGGAAACCTGCAAACTCCCATTCTTGGGTCTCCTTCTCCACAGGTTTGGCAACCTCTGAAGAATAACAAAGAATGAGCAAAAATCAAGTTCTGGTATCCGCCCAAAATGCCTCCAAACCCCTTAAAAGAGGGCATAACTATAACTAAAATCCAAGAGAGGTTAATGAAACATATTTTAATAATAATTTTCATTTATTAGTCCAACGGTTTCCAAAGATTAACCCCCTTTTTCGAAACTTCACTTTCTTGGGCCTGCCTGCCTTAGCAAAGATTATTATTTTTTTAATTATTTGAAAAGGGGACATGACAAGTCCTCCCCTCCCAAAAATTTCTTGTCCTCAAGCAATGGCTGAACAATAAACCAATCAATCCACTTGGATCCCAAATGTAGTCATGAACTATACTATTGTCAATTAACACAGGCTCCTGCAATATCCTCTGCAATATAACCAAGAGGAATCTATAATCAAACTGACAATTACTACTCAACCAAACTCCAAAGTCACAACTTCCACAGTCAGAAACCCATGAGACACAAACTCTTAGAACATCAAAACCCAAGTAAAGTGGACAAATTAAACCACCAACATAGTAAATACCATCAACACATCCCACTGGCCTATACGGAATGTACAATCCAACTCTACAACAATGGTGAATGCTCTCGAATGAAATTGTACCAAGTATGGAGAATCCACACACTGTACAACTCTTGCAATCAACACAACTCTGCAAATCACCGACCACTGTCTCATAACCATAACTCCCATGCACCCCTGATGGTAAAAAACCATCACAAGATAAACAGTAAGAAATGGAACCCAAACCAAATTTGCCTGCCATCAACTCCTCAACACAAGGATCAAATGCTAACTGATGTACATACCCTGCAATATAATTTTGATAAAAAATACCAACCTTAGTCAACAACTCACCATGAACAAGTGATACAACCCATTGTGATTGATCACCAGCTAAGTCAGGAGATGTCATAGCCAAAGGAGTAGAATCAATAACAACACCCGCTAAAGCACCACTCCAAAACTCCTGCTCTAAGTCATGTATTATCAAGCTATCAACTACAGAACCTATTGCCATGTTGTGCCCATCACAACTCTCATCCCAAGGTATCAAACTATCCCATAACTGATGATAAGCACTAGGAACCAAAGTATATCTCTGTATCATCATCTCATCAACATGGTCATCAAAGGTAAATTGATGAGTGTACCTCACAGTGTAATGCCGATAGAATTTGCCAATCTCAGTCAGTGGCTCAGACTATAATCTAGATGAAACTAACTACAATTGATCATTAACCATGTTGGAACTGACTACTACCTCTGAAGATATCACCAAGGGAGTAGTATTACTAGCAGGAACCATGCTAACTGCCGACTCACCAACATCACACATGATCTTTGATACATCTCTAGTCTCTGTGCCATCAGTTCTAGAGGCCACCACCATGTTAGGCATACAACAATCTACTACAACACCCAACTCAACTGAACCTGACTCTAGTGGGAATGAACCTGATATGCCAATGTCAGTTTCAAGGATGGATGCATCCCTATCTCCATTGTCTCTGACAATCTCGGCCATGGACATCCTCAGATCACCAAACACCATAGCTTGTGACTGTATAGAATCAGGTAAAGACTGTAGTCACTCTAACTCCATGGTCACCTTAGCCAAATGAAACTATGACTCCTTGAAATCCAACAGTGTACTCTCAAGAATCTCAGAAGTCACCTCAAGCTGCTCAGTAAGCTCACTCACCTCATCTTCCTTGGCCAAAAATGCATCATATGATGTACTGCCCCACTCCATAAGATAATCTCTGTCAGCTACCAACTGCATATAATTCTGTCTCAAAATTCAAATAGCCTCCCATAAAGAGTGGATCTCTGTCAAGGAAAGATAATTGCCTTCCTACTCATCACTAGTAGGAGAACCCCATCCATAAACTGCTAACAACTGATGAGCAACATCAAAATGCTGGCAAGTAACAGCAATGTCTTGGTCACTAACTCTTAACTGATTAGACACATGATGGCACTGGCTTGACTGTCTCCTACAAACCTCCTTTGATGCATTATCTAAAGGAGTATCCTCAAAGTTACTAGTCTCTAGAGTATTACTATCCATATCCTGTGAATCAAATCTAAAGCTCATATCAACATACGGAGTATCAAAAACATTAGCACTGCTATCCAACTCCTCTGTACCCAAGGAAACTAAGTCTTCAAAACTGCCCATTGCATCCTCCTGGATGTCATCAATGCCAATATGATCCTGGGACTCATCTATACACACTACCAAATATGAAATATCATCAACACATTCCAGCAAGTATGGTCGACTGGATATATGAACAAAGCCCAACACCGGTGTATAAAAACTAATACCAACATTGGATAAACTCCTGGCACAAGAAAAGACAACACCGTGCAATCTACTAATCAAATCCATGATAGCACCCAAACAATCACTGCTACCAAAAAGTGTTAAAGATTTCCAGTCAACTGAATCCCAAATGCCAATATAACAATCTCGAGTCCATATCCATAAACTATAATCAGCTAGTAACTCAAGCAAAATCTTCACTTGAGTAATATGACCAATACCAACTAATTTCACATACCTGTCATGATGAGATAATGTAGTCACAATACTGTCTTCACTCACCTTCAGCTGGCAGGATAAATCATGTGAAGTACTACTAGCCTCAACCTCATGTGACGAAACATCTAACTGTGCCTGGTACTCTTTCTTAGCAAAGTCATGAGTGCTCAATGTCTGCTCATCTCTACCAGGTATCTCACCATCCTGCACAACAACATCCTGATAATCATCATCTGAACCCACTACACTATAGTCACTGCCTGTTGTAACTATACCATCCTGAATACCTATGGCATCACCCTTTGACGACTTGTAAACAATTATCTCAATTTGAGTATCAAGTTGACTGTTACTATCAATCTGTGTAATATCCTTTCCCACCACCTCCTGTGGCAGGGTAGAATATGTGACCTCTACCTGGCTATCAGCTAGTTTCTCAAACTCCTTATGCAAGTTCTTGGGAATTGTGTCATCTGTCCTGTGAGAAAATATGCCAAATAGAAATCCAGTCAACTTATCCACCTTAGCTGGGTCGGACAACATGTCATTCATTATACGGTGGTGCTCAACCAACTGTTCAGACATGTCATGGCTTATTTTCATAAGTTTATCTTGAATGTCTAAATAACCATCCTTTCTATTGTTTTGACTCTGGATATCAATTGTCCAAGATCATGTCCTCTGAGACTCTATACTATACCTGTCCATTTTGGATAAAGTAGAGTGTAACCCCAATAGGATATAACTTCTTCAAACACCAAGAACTAACATGCAATGATTAGAAGTAGCATGCAACCATAGATTTTGACATGCAACTGATTAGAAGCAACATGCAACCACCAAATTCACCAAGAACTAACATGAAAATGATTAGAAGTAGCATGCAACCATAAATTTTGACATGCATCTGATTAGAAGCAACATGCAATCATAAATTATGACATGCAAGATCTAGGTAGTTGTCAAAAATGCAAGATCTGGGTAGTTGTCAAAACTGACATGCAAACTTCTACAACCACCAAATTCACCAAGAACTAACATGAAAATGATTAGAAGTAGCATGCAACCATAAATTTTGACATGCAACTGATTAGAAGCAACATGCAACCATAAATTATGACATGCAAGATTTGGGTAGTTCTCAAAACTGAAATGCAAGATCTGGGTAGTTGTCAAAACTGACATGCAACTTCTACAAACCCTCAGGCTGGCAAGATCATGGCTCTGATACCACTGAAATGTCCCTTTTTCTAATTTTATATGATATTTCCAACCTCTAATCAGATTTTCAAGATCAAACAACTAATATCACAAAGATCCACCAAATTTCTCAAGAAACTCCAAATCGGGTATGCCAGAAATTGTGCCAAAAGCTTCATAGCTTCACCTATTATTAATAAATCTGAAAGTGGACATTTTTACAGAAATTTCAGCAGCATAACAGCCTACAAAATTAAATTTCTAGATCCGTATAGCCTTTACACAACAGTTCTCAAATGTAGGACAAAAACTATGCTCATCAGGCTCCCGAAATTAACACAAAGCCCGGAAACACCACAAAAACACTAATAATCTATCTCAAAAGTTTAATCACATCCCAATACATATATTTAGCTCTATTTTAACACCTTAAATTCTGAAATACAGCAGCAACCCAAAGTGATATGAAATACTCAACTGAAAACACCAAACTCATACAAAAAAACACACCCGAAAACCCACAAATCTGCACTGTTCAGCACAAAGGCAAACTCTGTATGAGCATGCACATGGAATGGATTCAAACTCCCATCCTTAGCCTTCTTGGAAAATTGCAAACTCTCGTTCTTGGGTCTCCCTGGAAACCTACAAACTCCCATTCTTAGGTCTCCTTCTCCACAGGTTTGGCAGCCTCTGAAGAATAACAAAGAATGAGCAAAAATCAAGTTCTGGTATCCGCCCAAAATGCCTCCAAACCCCTTAAAAGAGGGCATAACTGTAACTCACGTCAAAGAGAGGTTAATGAAACATATTTTAATAATAATTTTCATTTATTAGTCCAATGGTTTCCAAAGATTAACCCCCTTTTTCGAAACTTCTCTTTCTTGGGCCTGCCTGCCTTAGCAAAGATTATTATTTTTTTAATTATTTGAAAAGGGGACATGACACACACACCATGTCTTTTTCTATAGGCTCACAAGTGTTGTGCAATGCAAGCTAGGCACCATGAGCTGTGACTTGCACATCGCACATGCCTCTCAGTGCCATGCACCACTAGCCATGTGTCACGGGTCAAGCATTGCAGGCCACGCCTTGCACGCCATGCATAACACATTTTTTTGTTTTGTTTTTTTCTTTTATTTGGAAAATGTTAAAAATGAAATAAAGAAAAGTGATGGTAAATTAAAAAAATAAAATAATTTTTTTTTTTAAAAAGAGTAAAAATTTAAAAAATAATAATAAAAAGGGGGATAAAATTAGATATAAATAAAAAGTAAATAAATGCCCAAAGGGGAATTTTTTTTACTCATGTTTATTTATGATATTTTTTCATTATTTTTGGACTAATAACACTTTTCTCACAATGTGTAGGTAACTATAACCAAATGGCATCCACGTCCAGAGCAGCGCCTAAACCTATAGTCTTCAAGTTCCAAGGTGTACCTTCAAAGTCAAGATTTCAAGATGATTACACTAAAATTAGAGATTCTGACCTCGGACACACAGACTTAGGAGAATTCTTGAGAATTTGCAACAAGCCAACATAGAGGTCAGCTATGATGTCGACATTGATCTGTTCTAGATTAGTGAGTGTAGCATCACATCTCGTGTTAGTACAGTCAGTTGAACTGATCATGGTCCTATCACAACACTTTGTGCTTGATGAGAGGGTGGTCAAGAGTGTCACGAGTGAAGTTGTATTGGATTTGGGACCTGACAACACTAAGTGGGTTTTTGACCTACCAAGAGTAGACTAGTTCATCCGATTTTCCTATGAAGCAGCTGAAAGATGGTATAGGGAGCATCAACAAGAGGCCATCAACATCATATAGCCCTCATACCTCATTGTGAAGCCTCCTTAGGGAAAGATAATTGGAAAAGTGGATATGACTCAAGGATACATGAAGGATGGCATTGAATACTCTATCATTCTCCTAAGCAAAGTCATGGGCTTACTCGCAGCTAGCCACCTCAGTACCTTCATGGTCAATTTTATTGAGACCATTAGATAGGCAAAGATACCATTGGATTGGGCCACCACACTATGTGAAAACTTTTGTGAGCAACTAAGGATAGTGAAGGATAAGAAGAACTTCTATATGACTTCTTACATGGTATATACCTACTGGTAGTGAGGGCAATGAACTATCCTTGTTTGTACAGGAAAGGTAGTAAGCAAGACCCCAATTCCTAGCCCTATATAGTCTATCCTCAACTAGTTAAGAAGAAGCTCTCAGGGTAGAGAAAAGAATATAGAATTGTGAATGATGTATTCATCTTTCCAATCATTTGATTTATTTAAGGGGACAATGGGAAGAGGTTATCTGATGAAGCCAAAGCACAAGTCATAGCTCTTGGAGCCTACTTCATCTAGTTTAAAATGTTTACCTATCTACGGGTAGCTAGTGCATCCATCAATCCTACGAATCTCCCAAGATACCCAAGTGGCAAGTTGGTACTATTGGAGATCTCTCGTAAAATTGAGTCAGCCTATGAGAAAATAAAGAGACAACGGAAACCTTGTTGGGCATGGCCATTGGTCATTGGAGCATATTAGGTTAAGCGAAAGCCAGACATTCTATCTTTTGAATGGGACTAGGAGAACTATCCCCTTGAAGAATACAACTCTCCCTAGCCATATTTTGACAATGTTGGGAAAGTGGAGAGTCTAGCAAAAAAAGACTTCCATTATGAGGATGTTGTTGAAGATCACTGGATGAATGCCACAAATGACTACGATGTTTGCATAAGGGACTATTTTAGTATGACTTTGTATCTAGCAGAGAAGGCTCTCTAGTTGAATATCTTGGATGAGATAAGGCAACATGATTTTAAGGAATTACTAGATCCCCTATTCAATGCAGATAAAATTAATGAAAGACCTATTCTAAATGCAAAGGTTGATAGGGACGAAGGAGATGATATTAATCATCAAGTGAGACATGTCATCCGAATGACAAAGAATTAGATTAAGAAACCTTTTCCACCTTTTCCACTTGATTTGATTCAATGATATTCCATGCACATGATTGCCTAGAAAGGGGTAAAGGAAGGAAAGTCATAATTCCTACCTTTGCACTCTAGTCTCCTATCAGGCTAGAGACAATGTACCATCTTGATCACCTAGTTGGATATTATCACCCTCCTCAAAGGAAGGGAAAGAATAAAAGAAAGAGGACATTTCCTCAGAGGATTCAAACTAAACAGGTGCCTCTCCAGTAGTAGGAATAGAGTTCACAAAGGTCTCAAGATACTAGAGCTTCCCAAGTCTAGGATGAACTATAGTTTCCTCCCATTGTGTCTAGCCAAGCAGAAGAGGGACAGATTCTACAAGTCTCCATTTCTTATGTGCAAGATGAGCTAGCTTCTCCTTCTACCTCCAAGAAATAGAAGAAAAGAATTAAGATTCAATGAAGAAAAGGCAATGGATTAGTAGAAGATTAGTTCCTAATCCATCTATTCATGAAAGTATTCTAGAGGGAGATGAAGAAGAAGAAGAAACAAAATCCAAGGAGGAAGAAGAGGAGGAACAAGTGCCCCTACAAGGAAGAACTCGGCTAGCTAGAGACACAAAGTTACAAAGGAGAAAAAGTGCCACGAGTACCCTGCCATCCACTCAAGTAGAACCATTAGAGCTATCTTCTTTAGAAGATGAAGTATAGTATTGGGTGGATAAGCAGAGTAAAGGGAGTGATGATGTTTTCTCAATTTCAAATTTTTATTTCATGCCCGTATGTATAGAGTTGATTGTGGATAAGATTAGGGACATCCTTATAGGTGAGCCTCAATAGAAAGACTGAACCTAGATGCCACTAGACATACAGGGACCTGAACTTACTCCTCCATCTCCACCTCGAGTTACAATGGTAGAACAAGGCTCAGTGACTCTCCCAACTTAGAGTTCAAAGGAAGAGCGTGTTCAGAAGGAACCAGTATCAGAGGAGAGTTTGGAAAAAATGGTGATCAGTGAAGTGTCAAATGAAAGACAAATGGTTGAATATTCCCAACCACTTTCCCAAGACACCAAAGTTTAGGCTACAAGATTCATGGAGACTTAAATACATAAGAGGAACCATCCCAACAAGATACAACTCCTAGCAAGAGCAATAAAGGGAAGGAAATTTCAGAACATACTCTGTCATCATCAAGAGTCAAGTCCTTAGTAAGACGCATCCCTAGATGGATCTGAAAGAAATAGTGAGGAATACTAAACCTCAATTTCGTACTTCAGATGAAGACATTTGTGACATTATAGAAATATTGAACAAACTTGAGTCTCCATCACATGAGGCAGCTCCATTGGCATTTGTCACTACTATATGGAACTAGGATTTGTTTACACAAGTGGCTCTCCCTCCCGAAGGCATGGATGTAGAAGGCCTTAGCCTCAAAGATTATGAATTGAAGGATGTTATGTTGTGAAGGCCTATGCAGGATTTAGCCCAAAAAATGATGACTATGGGAGTTAAAGAGGTCCTCAAGTACATGGAACAAGAGGAGATTGAACTCTGAGCACTTTGAAGGTGGTTGAGATCCTAAAAGGATATCTAGTTGAAGTTGTTGGTCCTCTTGATCCTAAACACCATGAGCATACTTTGAACACTGTATTTAGAGAAGGGGGAGGTGTGCAACTTGACCCATTTTTGAGAGCTTGTTAGGAATGGTGAGAAAATTTTGAGGAGAAAGGTGTTACAATAATTACAAGAAATTTGAAGTTACTACATGCTACATAGGAGAATGTGAATAAGATCATGGCAATTTTGAAGTAGGACTTGAGTATTATGGATGAGGTACATGCCTAGAGTAAGGATTTGAAAACTCTACAAGCCATAAAGGGCCAAAGGTATCGGGTTTTCATTGATGTATATACTAGAGAAAAATTAGACATGATTGATGATTGGATAGAGAAAATAGTGGATAGCAATAAAGTAATGGAGACATTAAATGAGGAGATCCATTGACTCAAGGACCAAGCCTGAGAGTGGATTTTGGAAGCAGAAAGACACTACAGTGATGCATGCTTGGATATTTTTGAAGATGACGAATGAGAAAGGTTATTATCTGTAGAGACAGTAGTGGAAAATTTTAGGAAGATTTTTGTGGAAGTTCCTGATGATGAGGACATCCGAAAAGCCTTCAGGATAGAAGAAGCCTTGTTAGAGTTAGATACCAAACTCAAAGATTTTGCATAGACTTGAATTAAGGTGGAAAACTACAAATAGAAGGTCAAGGACAAGTATGAGCCTTTAGATCTTCCAAATTTAGCTAAGATAACTAGGATGATAGAGAAATTCAAGGGAAAACATCCAAACATAGCTTTGGCATGAAGAAGAACAAAACCCAAATGCCAGAATTTTCATTTTGATAGTAAAATTTTGAGATTTTAACCCTATCAAGGTCCACAACTTTGCAGGTCTATAGGTACATAGGTTCATAGCTCCACAATTTAGAGGTGCATAGATAGTTAACTACCAGTTCCAAAAATAGCACCTTTGATGCATCGGGAACTCATTCTGACGATAGTTTAACTTTGACACATGCCTAGTGAAGGACCAACTTCTATTTTTGGCACCTCCAAATGCTCCTACTTTGACTAAAGGCTTCCTCCTACTTTATCTCTCATGCTTTCTCTATTTTTGACATGTAAAGGGCTCATGCATCCAATTAATGAATAAAATATGGATGGAGTCCCTCTAAGCACTAGATTAATTGTTAGTCTATATATATTTAGTTTATTTTATTAGTTAAAAGTATTTTGTTGCATGAAGAATATCTCTCACTCTCAAAGCTAATTGAGGAGACGATTTCTTATAAATACTCCATTGTAAAATGTAACAAGGGCCTCCATTATTATGCAATAAAATTATGCTTTTGGTGCTTGCATTTGGAGTGTAGTCATTCTTTCCTGAATGTGTCATATTTTTTGTGAATTTTATTCATGAGATTTTGATAGAGCCAAACGTTTATTGTGTTGTTTCTGATTGTGTGAGCTTTTAGTTCTAGTGTTTGCTACAGATTTATGAATTTCACTAACATAACGAGCTTGAGAAGAGATCATCAAATTGTGTCTGCATAGCCTTTTGTCTTGTATGAGCACACTTTTTGTGGCCTTGCAATTTAATGAAAGGTGAAATATCATATGATTGTTAAAGTTTCTCACTAACGATTGCATCAGTGGATTCTAAGAAGTATTGCTCTTGTTTTCATTGGTTTCCTACTAATTTCTACAAAATTTTAACTCACAATGTGTTGTTTTCTGTAGCTTATGTCTATTTAGGATTTCAATTTCAAGTTATTTCCATTTCATGTTATTTGCTTTCAGTTTAGTTATTTTCTTTCCTAACCCCTTGTTAGAATAGTAACTCATTTTAGTTGCACTGTTAGAATTGCATTCATTGAAAAATTGGAAAATACAAAAAATATTGTTCTTTTGTGTGTTATTTTGAGATAGAAAATAGATTTACTTCATTCTAAGATCATAGTAGAACTAGCAAAGGCTTCCTCATGAACAATCACATTTATCTTCAATTGAGAAAATTTTTGTACATTACAAGAAAAATATAGAACCTTGGAGTTGATCTCAAAAGGATTAGCTTTTCAAGAGAGGAATTGCGCAATGGATTCCTATCATCGGCCGTGTCCATAACGACCACCCAACAAGTAATATGTGGTCCTTGATGCTAGTAAGTACACCCTATATGATGTCATATAGAATCTTGGGTCAACTTTCACAACTATAAGCTGCTCATGCAGATAATTGTTGAGGATAGTGGCCCAATCTATTGGCATTTTTGTTTTCCTCATAGTATCAATAAAATGGACCATCCATGTGGGAAGATTTCTAGCTACAAGGTGTTCCATTTCTTATCTCAAAATAATAATTGCATAGACAATATCATCCTTCATGTAACCTCATTTCATATCCACTTTGTTGACTCTACGGCCTACTAGTGTTTGGTCTAATAGGAAGGACGATTGAATCATCTCTTTGGCTTACTTCTCCTTCTCCCAATACCATCTTTCTACTCGATCAAAGGTTATCTTCACATATTGATTGACTCTTCAGAGATGGAATACTTTCTAAATATTCCTAGGTTGGAGGTCTAGGACTATCTCAGCTATGACACTCTTGACAAGTCTTTCCATAGGCACATAATGTTCTGCCAAAGTGATAATCAACTTTGATGATTGTACTAAAATTAGATGTGATGCTATGTTGACTAAGATTGATCTCATACACATTGATACCATTGCAAATAGTAAGAAATGCATTCCAGTCAATATGGCCTAGCTCAGTGTCTCTAATTTTGGAATGTCCATCCTGAAAGTGAGATTTCCTTGGTGTACCTTGGTATTTGAAAGCTATAGGTTTGGGAGCAATCTTTTCTATAATTGAAGAGGATGAAGATGCCATTTTATCTACACAAGAAAGAAAACATTAGTCCATAAATATGAAAATCTAACATAAAGAAAACCCTAACATACCAAAACCTAGCAAAAATGACCCAAATAGTGAAAAATAATCAATTTCCCCTCAAAAAGTACTAAAATACATAAAAGAACACCTAAATGGCCTAAAAAAGACCATTTAGGTGGAGTTGCACATGTTCACACCTAGGTGAGGTGAACACATGCATGTGTGCACATGTGCTATGATTGTGCTTTGTCAAGGGGGAACATAATTGGTTCTTTTGGTTTTCTTTGTGTACAAAGGGTGGGAAAAAGCACACCTTGATGGGGTGAAAATGTGCACAACCTATGAAAATCTTTATCTTTGAGAGCACAAAAAGAGGTGCACACATGCACAACTTGGGGAGGTCCTCACCTGTACACCTTTTGTCTTGTGTATTTTTACTTTGATTTAAGTCAAAAGGTATGCACATACGCACCCTTGAGAGGTGTGCATCTACACACCTTTTCTTACTTACATGTGTGTTTCTTTTAAGTTAGGTTTTTTAAGTCTTTTGAATGAAGAAAGGTGTTCACATGAGAACCTTGATAAGGTGCACATGTGCACACCTTCTGGTGTTTTCTAACCTAAGTTTTGAGTGTTTGTGTTAGTAGGTTGGTAGAGGGAAGCACATAGTATAAGGTGTAGAGGTCCAATGACTGGATCAAGAGGAAAACATTGAATGTGTTGGAGGGAGGTCTAGGGTTTATATAGACCTAGACCCCAGGATGTGCACATGCACATGTGCACATCTCCAAAGGGAGATAAGTGTGCACTTGTGCACTGAGCACACCTGTGTGCCTACACAAGGTGTGCTAGTGTGCTCATGCACATTTATGCACTTCTACACTTTAAATATTCAATTTTTTTCAAATTCCAAGCCCTCCAAACTTCCTTAGCTAGAGATTGAGCCTTGACACAAACTCTTTGGGGAGTCCAAAAGTGACCTAGGCCCTAGACTAGGGGTTTGGGAGACAAAAATTTACATGGGGTCCTCAATTCTAGAAGAAATGGGGTGTGCATTATGAAACCACAATAGAACCAACAAGAGCTATTTGGTTCTTAGAGATGGATGTAGAGGTGAGGGAAGATTATGTTTGATATAAGTTTACAAGTTATAATATTTTTATTTAAACCAACATTTATGATAATGTCACTCTTTAATTGCTATGTCAATCTGATGTATCAAGCACTATTTATGTTACATGTTTTTCCAATACTGCAATTTTTGTTTCATATATGTTGTTGATAATAAATGTGATATTACTATCTTAAGTTTACTTAGAATAATAAATGTGATATTATTACCTATATTTAACTATACTTTTTTAACTAATGATTCCATTGGATTCATGGAACTATTCTTTATCCTTGGCAAGTCATTTTTTCTTGCTTGTAGTTTTTCTTACTTGTAGTTGTTCTTAGTTGTACAAGATGACCATACTAAGCTTGAGTAGTCCCATGATGTAGGAGCATCCTAGTTTGCCTTATAATCCTACACTGTTTGTTCATTCTAGTATTCCAACCAAGTTCTTTCAAACCTTGTCGAGTTGCAGTTTTGACTAAGTTTTTTTAGACCTTGTCAAGTTGTAGTTTTGACCAAGTTCTTTTAAGTCTTTCCAAGTTTCAGTGGTGACTGAGCAGTTCATTATGAACTAAGGTCTTTAAGTGTCAACTGAGTTCCTAAAATATGAACTAAACTTTTCCTATACTGACCAAGTGTTTCTTTATTTGCTGAGTGAACCTATGTTACTGATTCTCAAGTCCATCTTTGATTGAGTTGTTTGTGTTTTGGTTCTTAGTTTGAGCGGACCCTTGTATTTAACTTAGATCATGAATTAAATACACAATCTTATCTAAGGATGAGTTTTGATCATTTAGAGTTTAGCCTTTCTTTATGTAGTGTTCTAGAATCTTCTATAAACCATTTTGGAAAGTATAAGTAGAGGTATTTGGTTTAGTCTAGGGTAGAACTTAGGAGGTCGACGGGTTTAGAGGGTCTAAAGAAGATGTTACAAATTTGAAGTTGTAATGTAGATATTGAAGTTATATTTTTGTATTTGGCTATAATCTAGAAGACCTTACAACTAGGCATGTATTCTAAAAATTTGATGAATCAATAAAAGTCCTTGTTCTTACTCTCTCTTTCATGTTCTTCATGATGTGTTTGCTTCCATTATGTTTACTCAACAAAGTGTTTGAATAGTTAGGTGTGCCTTTGGCCCTAGTAGTTCTAACCCTCCTTGCACCATATGGTATTAGATCTTTGATGTTCATCCTTGTGGAGATTGGATCATCTAGAACTTTTAGTTGATTTGGTTGTAGTATGCTAGATCTGAGGATTTGACCTATAACTTATAAAGGATTACGATCTTCTAGGAACTTGATTATAAAGATGGTTTGGGATAGAGGTAATGTTTACAATACCATATTGGATGCATTGAGACAAATTATAGGTAGATTAGATGTTGTGGAGAAATCCCAAAGGAGATGAGCACATCTTGATGATGTTAGTGATGATGAAGCCTTAGCACCAAACCCTAATCCAAAACCTAAAGAAGATCAAGATGGGGAAATTTTTTTGAGAGTATTGTCTAGGGAACATTCAAAGCCTAGTGTAGAAGTTATTCCTTATAATGGAAAATTGGATGCCAATGTTATGTTGGATTGGATCTCTGATATGAAAAATTTCTTTGAGTTTGAAAACATTCTTGATAACGGGAAGGTGAAAATTGTAGTTACTAGGTTGAAGGGTCTTGGCTCACTTTGGTGGGAGCATTTGCAAACTAGTAGACAAAGGAGGGGAAAAGAGAATATTCAAACTTGGCTGAAAATGGTGAACAAGGTGAAGAGAAATTTCCTTCTTGTTGAGGAAAATGCAAAATTTGAGACAAAGGGATATGACTATAAAGGAGTACACTAAGGTATTCCATAGGTTAGGCATCCGATCTAGACATGTGGATGATGATGTGGAGAAATTTGCAAAGTATCAAAATAGATTGAGATCTAGGAATCAAGATGAAATAAGCTTTGTGAAATTGGAAAGTGTGGAAGAAGCATATCAATATGCCTTGAAAGCTCAGGAGACCTTGACAAAGAAGCATGAACAAAGATTAAGAGGTAGAGGTGGTACCTTCCAAAGAGGTAGAGGTAGATATTATGGAGAAGGTGGAGGATCTGATAATAATGTGCAAGATAAGGGAAAATATAAATGGAAAAATGATGACAAAGGAAATATTGAATGGAAAGGTGGCAATTCTTAGTAAGGAGGTACTAGTTGTTACTGAGGAAGAGGTAATTCTTATTCAAGAGGTTGTTTTTGTGGTAAATGTTTTAGATGTGGAAAAGAAGGGAATATATACTTTGAGTGTAGATCCTCTAAGAATGAATAAAGTAACTGAAATGCTATGGTTCAAGGAGACATTAAGGGTTCACCAAGTGGGCTTGAGGCTGGAGAAAATTAGATGGTGAGAAGAACTTTTTGTAATAAGGGAAGTGATGAGGAACCTATTCTAAAGAGAATTATTTTTAAGAACATATGTAAGATGATTGGAAAAATGGTGTAAGGTGAGCATTGATAGTGGGGGTTCAACAAATCTAGCATCAAAAGAGCTAGTTACAAAGTCATAGTTGCAGAGGCTAAAGCATCATAAACCCTATCATGTTTTATGGATTGAGGATGAACATAAGATATTGGTAAGTGAATAATGTATTGTGAAGTTCAAGATTGGACATTATTTTGATGAAGTCCTATGTGATATTATGCCTATGGATTGTTTTCATATTTTTTTGGGTAGACCTTGGCAATATGATGGAAGATTAAATCAATTATCTCTTTGGGTTGATGGTAGAAAGAAAGTGTTTTCACCTTTGATTAAAATTCCAAATGAGGTTAATTGTACTACTGTGAGGATTTTCATGGTTAATGAAAAGCAATTTGAAAATGAAATAAAGAAGAATCAAATTTGTTTTTCCATAATTCCTAGGAGACTAAGTTATGCTATTCATAACTGAGTGAAAGAAAGCAATAATAACTAAGTGACAAAGGTTAGTGGTAACCAAGTGATAGACAATAGAGTTAATCGAGTGACAAACAATGGAAACTGAGTGACAAAGAATGGAGAACTTAACATAAAAGTGCATGAGTTGTTGCAAAAAGGTTTAATTAGAGAAATTTTGATTCCATGTGTTGTACCTATTGTATTAGCACCTAAGTAGAATGGATAATGGAGGATGTGTACTAATTCCATAGCTATTAACAAGATCATAATGAAATATAGGTTTCCTATGCCATAGTGGATGACATAACAGATTTTTTGAGTGGAGAAAAATATTTTACCAAGATTGATTTGAAGAGTGGTTAGCATCAAATCAGAGAATGTAATGAGTAGAAGACTACTTTCAAGAAAAAAGATAATTTATATGAATGGTTTGTAATGCCTTTTGGTTTGACTAATGCACCTAGCACTTTCTCGAGGTTGATGAATGAAGTTCTCAAGAGATTTTTGGGTAAGTTTTTGATTCTTTAGTTGGATGATATTTTGATATTCAGTGAGACTAACGAAGAACATCTTGAGCATGTTAGACAAGTATTGTAGAGATTAAAAGAAGATTTTATGATTAACTTGAAAAAGTGTTCCTTTATGCAATAGGATATTGTGTATTTGGGATTTGTGATTTCAATTGATGGTTTGAGAATTGACCCTAATAAGGTTAAGGAAATTTTGGAATGGCTTGCACTTGAGACTGTAGGTGAGGTAAGATCATTTCATGGTTTGGCTAGTTTCTATAGATAGTTTACAAGGAATTTTACTTATGTTTACAATGCTATAAAAAGGTCAATGAGAGGGGATAAAAAGGATTTCAAATGGACATTTGGATCTAATGAGAGTTTTGAGACTTGGAAACAAAAGGTTTTTGAGTTTCCTATATTGGCTTTACCTAATTTCAATAAGGTATTTTAAGTTGAATTTGATGCAAGTGGCAGTGCAATAGGATTTGTATTGAGTCAAGAAGGTAAACCTATTGCTTTTTTTAGTGATAAGTTCAATGATGCTAAAAGGAAGTATTGTGTGTATGATCAAGAGTCTTATTCTATTGTTCAATCCTTGAAGAAGTGGTGATATTATTTTATTCCTAAGGAGTTTGTGTTGTATATTGATCATAAAGCTTTACAGTATTTGGTAAGTCAACATAAGTTGAATTTGAGAGATATGAAGTAGGTTGAGTACTTGCAAAGTTTCAAATTTTTGATCAAGCATAAGAGTAGAGTAACTAATTGAGGAGTTGACACATTCAGTGAAAGATGATCTTTGTTGATTGAGATGAAGGTTGAAGTTCTTGGTTTTGATGAATTGAAGGAATTGTATGATATTGATCCTGATTTTTTCTAAGGTGTGGAGAGAGTGTATAGCACCACATCTATTAGATCACATGAGTAAGTATTGTGTATTTTATTTAAGAAGGTATGTTATTCAAAGGAATTTGGTCATGTATACCAAGAAATCCTATGAGAGTTAATTTGATTAAGGAAAAACATTATGGTAGATTGACTAGACATTTTGGAATTGATAAGATATTGAGCTTGTTACTATGTTTTATCACTATGCAAAAATGGGTAGAGGTGTTGACCAATCTTTTCCATATAAGGTGGTTGTCATAGTTCACATCCTTTTATTTGATTCATTAAATGCCATACAAATTAGAAGGGTATGTAAAAATACCATGCATATATTTTTACCCCTAAGTTTCTAGTCACACTGCCTTGTTGTGATTTTACCTCTAACATATCTTAAGTTGCAACTAGGTGATCAAATGCTATGGTAGTTGTCACAACTTCACAAGGATGAATGATGCAATTACATATTATGCTACAACTAAGTGAAGACATTAATTGAGTAGTTGAAGAAATGGTTCACATAGTTGCAGAAGGTTAATGATAACCCATGATCAAGACATTGACACAACAATTGCCTTGATCACTCATTCATAAAAGTTAATGGTCAGGTTAAACTTCAAGTCACAATGATGAACTAAGGATGAAGTAATCAATCTAATAGTCAATCGTATGGTCACAAGATTAAATGTCAAGGTCAAGATATAAGTTGTAAAAAAGTAATTCCTATCTAATCACGAGGTCACCGAGAGTTAATAAAGACTCATGGTTAAAGCTGTGAACATGTGATTTCTCTTTGTTTGCATGTCTGTGAGGGTTTAAGACTAATCATGAATTAAGCTTGCAAAGTGGTGGAGATGTGACTTGTAGCATTGTGGGCCCTATTTTAACTTTTGAGAGAGAGGATCATTCATCTTCACATTCATCTAATCAAAGGTAGATCAGTGATCATCGTTATGTTACTAACCAAAGAAGTAAGAAGGTTACCCAAGGCAACATAACGAGAAGCTGAAATGTATACCAATGGGCCCATTGTGATCTTGTACCAATGGGTTAATTATGACGTTAGGTTAAGGTTCTGATGTAGCTGAAGGATTTGATCAACACAAATCCACAAAGCCTTCAAATACCTACATGCAAAAACCTGTCACGAAAGAAAAATACAAGAGGAGGCAAAGGGTTTTGCTTTGAAAAATATGCTAATGTATTTTCATAAATGGAAAAGATAAAATAAAAATAACAAAATATCAATCCTTATAAAAGGAGATCAAAACTTGAAAAAGGGTAACCTAAAAAGGAAAAGCTATTTAATAATTACTAATTAATTATTAAATAGAGATGCAAAAGGTGCATAAAGTAAAATCTTAAGAAGGGAGTAAAGTGAATTTAATAAATGAAATTAAATCAATGCTTTACTCTAACATTCCCCCTTAAGACGAGCAAAAATGCAGGTAAAAACAATGTAGAAAGAGCAAGGAAACTACAATGCAAAGCTTAAAGAAAACTTGGGTCCTGGCAACAAGGCCTAATGAGGTACCCAATAACAACTAAATCTCTATGAAACAGAGAAATAGAGAAAACTCATTGGGAAAAACTCTACTCCAAAAAGAGATAGCAGAAAAAAGAAGGAAGGAAGGACTCATCACTAAGACCCCCCAAGGAAAACTTCCTTCACCCTAAGCATAGAACACAACTGAAGATACCACGGGGATACAAAAGGTTTAGTGAAGATGTCTGCAACCTACTCAGTAGTAGGAATATACTCCAAGCTCAAGGCACCATCCTGAATGAGATGCCTGATGAAGTACATGTGAAGCTCAATGTGCTTGGTCTTCTAATGCTCAACAGGGTTGCGTAAAATGTGTATAGCACTTTGACTGTCACACCATAGAAAGGTGGGACTATCAAGAGGAAATCCAAACTTTGTCATCAATTATCAAAGCCACAAAACCTCCTGACTAGCTAATACAGCTGCCCTGTATTCTACCTCTGTAGATGATAATGCGTGAGCATGCTACTTTTTGCAAGACCATCTAATAGGACTAGAACCAAGACAAAATACAAGACCAGAAGTAGACTTTTGATCATCAATGTCACCAGTCTGAATCTGTGAAACCAACAATGTAAGGATCCCCTAATGTGTAGTGAATGCCATAACATGTTGTACCTCTAATATACCTTAAGATACATTTGGATCCTTTCCAATGACTCTCACGAGGATCATGGGAGAATCGAGAGACAAGTCCAATAGCAAAGGAAATATTAGGACATGTGTGTGTCAGGGACAACAAACTACCCACAAGTTATTTGTAGAGAGTGGAATCCACTGTAGGAGTAGAGAAAGTAGTACATAAAACAACACCTGGCTGAAAAGGTGTAGGGGCAGGCTTGCAATAAAGCATGTCGAATCTTTGAAGCATATCAAGAGCATACTTCTACTGGAGTATGGCTATCCCATCTTAAGATTGAACAACCTAGAGGCCCAAAAAATAGTGCAGAAGTCAAAGATCTATGATCTCAAACTGCTCTCTCAATGCATGTTGAACACTTTGTATCATGGAGACCGAGCTTCCTGTGATGATGAGGTCATCAACATAAAGCACAAGAATCAATAAGTCAGCCCCATGATGCTTAGTGTAAACTATAGGGTTGGAATGACACCAAGTGAATTGTGAAGCAAGCAAGAAGGAATCCATCTTCTCATACCAAGCCCTAGGAGCCTAGTTGAGACCATATAAAGACCTCCTAAGCTAGCATACCAATGAAGAGTCTTGCACAAAACCATGAGGCTACTCCATGTAAATCTTGTCATGAAGGTCTCCATGCATAAAAGCACTCTTCACGTCCATCTGAAAAATTGTCCACTCTTGTGAAGTTGTTAGAGAGAGTACAAGGTGAATATAATTCATCTTGGCAATAGGAGCAAAGGTCTCAGAGTAATCAATACCCTCAACCTATGAAAAATCCTTTGCAACTATAGAACCATCTGTAGCATATTTGGTACAGTACACCCAATGACACCAAACCAAATTTCTTCCTTTCGAAAGAGGACAAAGATCCCATGTATGGTTCTTCATCAAAGAACAATACTCCTCATCCATAGCCCTATCCAATTGTGAGTGTCCTATCACCTATGAAATTTTTTGAGGATCGTCAAAAATGGCATGACTCAAAAGGCCACTATCTGTAGTCTGAGAATGAGTACGCCAAACATCTGTAGGATCACCTACCAGAGGTCCAACTACATCAACAGTATCACAAGCCCACTTGGGCACTCACATAACATCTAGTGGAGGAGGTAAAGTGGGATCAATCTCAAGATCTTCCTTAAAGGAGGCATAATCCTATAGAGGAGTAGATGAAGTACTGGGTAGTGAAGAAGAATTTGAAGATGGAGGATCCATAGAAGGATAATGCAAAATCAAACTGAACATCTCGTTGAAACAAGACATCTTTGGAATTAGGATCAAACAACCTATATGCTTTCACATCCTTACAGTAGCCAACAAAAATGAGTCGTCGAATCTTCTTCTCCATGGCTTTTTGCTGAGCATCTAGAATAAATTCCCAAGCCTCACTACCAAAAATGCAAAAAGTAGAAACATCAAGTTTGACATGAGTCCAAGCCTCCTCAGGAGTCATATGTCACAATACCTTATGAGGCATCTGATTCTTAATATAGTTGGCACAATTGATAGCCTTAGCCCAAAATGAAGAACTCATAGCACGAGACTATATCATTCAATTGATCATTTCTCGTAATGTCCTATTCTTTCTCTCAGTAACCCCATTCTACTGAGGTGTATGGGGAACAAAGAACTGATGCTGTAAACCATGCTCAGTGCAAATATCTTTGAAAGATTGGTTCACATATTCCCCCCCATTGTCAGTGCAGATACACCTGACTAAAAGACCAGACTGCTTCTTCACAAAGATCTTAAAGATTTGAAATGAATCAAAGACATCATACTTGTACTTCAAAAAGTACACCCATGTGCATCTGGAGAAGTATAAATGAAGGTGAGCACATATCAAGCACTAGAAAAAGATGGAGTGGGAAATGACATTAGATCACTATGTATCAACTCCAATGGTGCCTTAGCACGTGTGGATCTACCTATCAAAAAAGGATCTCTATGATGTTTTCCAATTGCACAACCTTGACACACACTGTTAGTACAAGAGATCTAAGGTAACCCAATCACTAGCTCTTGCGTACTCATCAACTATAAATATCTGTAATTGACATGGCCAAAACGCTCGTGCCAAAGTTTACTCACTGTTTTTGCATGAGCAATGAGAGAAACACATGTAGAATCAGAGCTCTCAAATCCATCGAACTAATATAAGTGAGACTGAAGATCAACACTCCCTGTAGCAATAACCAAATCAAGATCATGGAGGTCTCAAATAACCAAATCATGTGGTGAGAACTAAACTATCTTTCCAAAACCTGAATGACAAATCTAAAAGATAGATAGGAGGTTCATAGAAATGACTGGAACCAAGAGAACATCCTCTAGTGAACCACCCTCTAAAGAGATAGTTCTTGAACTTGTGAATGAAAGCTAAGAAGAATCACCAACTACAATCTGTGCAGTAACACTCTGAGCAAGTGAGGTAACCAAATTAGGTGAGTGTGTCATATGATGGGAAGCTCTAGAATCAAGAATCCATGAAGCTAGAGAAGATAATGTGCACACAGAAAGAGCATGTCCTTTCCCTGTAGGTGGAGGTGGAGGCTTCAAAGAAGCAATACTGGACTGCTACATGGCCTCCTCTAATGCCTCAAGACATTTCCAACACCTGGAAACTAGATATCCTCCCTTGCCACAAAAATTGCAAGGTTCACTTGTATACTTCTTAGTCTTGGAGGAAGACTCACCAGACTTACAAGTATTACCCTTCTGAGAGGGTTTCTGAGCATCTAATTTGGGAGGAGGCTTGGAGGAACTCTCACTACCTACTGAATCTATCTTATGCTTTGGTTTCTGATTCAACTTTCCTATAGATGTCTAAGCTACCAATGCCTTTGTCTTAAAACCAGTCATAGTATCCAACTGTGTGAGTTTTGACTGCTCTTTAGTCAAGTGATCACAAAATACCTAAAAAGAAGGCATAACAAATCAATTCCCCAAAGCATCTTTGGTGGAATAGAATGTGGAAGAAAATATCTAAAAATTCCCTTGAAGCTTTGAGAGAATCAAATAGATGCACTCAGTATCATTCTTCGTCTTTCCACAACTCTGCAACAAGGATCTCTATTGAGTAAACTCCATCAAGAAGTCATCAATAGTCAAAAAGGAATCCAATGCAAGTGTTGTAAGCTCTATCTCTATCTGAAGTGCCCTAAACTCATGCATAGAGCCAAACAAGCCCTCAAGCTTGGTCCACATAACCAAAGGAGTATTACACCCATCCTAATGAAACTGTAAACTATCTGATACCTATAATGCAATCAATCTGATTGCCTCATCCATTTTTTTTTGATGTTGCATGATCTCAAAAGGCCTCTGAAGAACAGGCTAAACGACATCTAAACATGACCATGACCCTTTTGACCAGAGAAGTAGTCATTGAGGTCTTCCAGGTGTGATAATTATGAGGGGTCATAAGTTCTAGAGAAGAAGTGGTCTTAGCCATTGTTTTAGAAAGGGTTCTTTTTTCTATTTTCTGATATACTGATATAATAATAAAAAATAATATAAAAATGCCCCCCACAATGCAATAAATCGAAGCCCAACTTACAAATAGATTGCGTAAATGAGATAAGAGAAAAAAAGCTTCAGATATGAATAAAAAATACCTAGTACCAAATACTGGTGAAAAGACTAAGAATCTAGAAAGTTCTTGAAAAGATATTTTTGATGCTTTTTTTGGATCGAAAAATGGAGCTATAATGAAGAAGTTATGCCCCTCGGAAGATAGAAGTCATCAATAGACTTCAAACGCCAAAAATAGGTATCAATCTAGAAAAAAAATCCAAAATTCCTTCTCCATCATCTCCATCTTGGAACCAGCTTTCTGATGCTTCTTTCAGAACTAAAAAAGACCCCTGTATGCAAGAGTTATCACAAAAAAACTGATAGGGCCACCATAAGCTTGAAAAAAAAAAAAAATTAAAAAAAACCTTTTTATTTTTTTTAATGCCACCACCAATGAGTGGTGGCAGAGCGGCAACCTAGTGACTCTATGTAGTGGTGGAGTAGACCACGGCCTAGGTGGAGGAGGAGCGGCAAGGGGGCCGCGGGCGAGTGGAGGTGAGGCTGAGGCGGTGTTGCGATTGTGGGCGGGCGGCGACCCGTAAAATCAACACCAACACATGTAGTTGTTTGAGCGGGCCGAATAAGGGTTTTTTGATGCCAGAAAAGGGCCTATTGGCTGAAAAACCTTTTTTGTACATTTTTTTTTGATAAAAAACTCATCTCGAAATGAGTGCAGAGGTTGTACGGCCCTGTCGGGCAAAACAAATTTTCCTCCCAGATCAATGTTGTCCAAATTGAATAAACTTTATATGAAAACAGGGGTTTTGACACCTTCTAGATCCATCTGTGATGTCTATTTGACCTCAACCTACTCTGAAAATCAGTAACCCCCTATTCTCTCAAAAAAAAATTAAAAAATTTTAGATCTGTTCTGTCAAACCCTCATTCTACTTTTTCTCCAAATAATGATCAAGCTGTAGTAGATCTGGCTCTAACACCATCAAGGATTTGATCAACACAAATCCACAAAGTCTTCGAATACCTGCATGTAAAAACCTATCACAGAAGAAAAAGACAAGAGGAGGCAAATGGTTTTGCTCTAAAAAATATGCTAATGTGTTTTCAAAAATGGAAAAGATAAAATAAAAATAACAAAAGATCAATCCTTATAAAAGGATATCAAAACCTGAAAAAGGGTAACCTAAAAAGGAAAAACTATTTAATAATTACAAATTAATTATTAAATAGAGATACAAAAGGTGCATAAAGTAAAATCTTAAGAAGGGAGTAAAGCGAATTTAATAAATGAAATTAAATCAACACTTTACTCTAACAGTAGCAATACCTTTGTTGCTCGGTTGCAAGGGTTAATTGTTGAGTCAAGATATAGGTTGCAAACCTATGATCTCATACCACTTCAATCAAACAATCAACTTTCAAGGTTGGCATAGTTTCATAGCTTGAATATTCCTACGGTCACAAAATATGTTGTGAATTCATGACATGGTTAGTGTTTCCACCGGTCACATGATCACGATCAAGAATGATGTTAAGGGTTTAACTGTGGTGATAGAGTGACTAAATTATGATCATGGCATCAAAAGGCTGGGGGCCAAAGTTTGAAGTTGACTCTTCAACTATTATATCTATGATCTCACTAGGTAATCAGTTAAGAATTTAACCAAAGGTGGTGAGAAATGATAGGTTCAAGTTGTAGAGCTGAAATAAGAAAATAAAGATCTAATCCTGGATAAAGCAGAGCCAAGAGATTGAAAGGAAGGATTAGATATTTCAAAAACCCTAGAGAAGAAATGGATGTGGTAAGAATAGTTGAATATATTATGACTCTATCAACTGATGTAGTTGAGGAATTTTATGCTAAAAGGAATCTAAGGAAAACAATATGAGTTAAAGATATCCTACAACAAGTACCACCTAAATTTTTTTATGATCATCTTCCTAGTTCTACTCGAATACAAAGAATGTAGAATGTAGAATGTAAAATCTAACTTTCTAAAATATCTCTATATTCTTCCAATAGTTTTTTGACATGTGCCTCTCCCATCTGAGGTTTATTGTAATCCTTATCTTTATAAGGATTTTTAAGATGTGGATTAGGAGTTGGATTTTGAAGTTTTAATGCAAAATAGTGTGTCAAGATTTATTAAGAATCCTTCATGCTTTTCTATAGCCTACTTTACTTTACAGTCAATCTAGATGAATGTTGTGAAATTACCTTTGAAATCTAAATAAAGGAATAGTTCAAGAGCCTATCTTGTGTCTTTTGTTGCTTAATTTATTGATTTTTTAGGACTTCTTATGATTCACTCTTCATCTAATCCTTGAGTTTTTGTCTCTATTTTACCTACAAGAGAAGTTTTGGAAAGTTTATATAGGTTGCAAGTCATGTTGTTTTGCTTTCTTTCTTTCAAGTTTTGGTGAAATTATGAATGTTATCATTCCCTTTAACATCTTGTCTGAAGTTTATCCTTCTTCTAAAGTATTTGTGTATGATTTTTTTGAGGTTAAGATTGTACTCATCTTAGTTGTTCAAAAGTGTTTCATTGTGTAAGGCGAGCAATCTTTTCATCTGAATATTTGGTGTATTACCCCTTTTACTTTCAACATATACTTTCAAGTAATCCTCTTATGTCTTTCCTCTTCTAGTTTAATTTTCTATCTGAAGAAGGAAATAAGTGAGACATCAAAAGGAACCAGCCTATAACTCAAAGATTCATTCCTAAGCTCAGTATACCCACTACCCAAGAGTGCTTCCATGTTACTTGAAGTGACTAAATCCTAGAATTGTAGTTTTGAGTCAAGGCACAACTTCCAAAGATAATAAAGCTTTCTAAAGGATAAGTACTATTGGAAAAAAATGTATAAGGATGTTAAAAATTTTGTAAGGATTTGTGGATTTTGACAAGTTGCAAAAGGAGTAACTCAAAATATTGGTTTATATATACCTATTTATATTCTTGAGAAACCTTGGAGTGACATCAGTATGGATTTTGTTCTTTGATTACCTAAGACAACAAAAGGGTATGATTCCATATTTATTATTGTGGATAGATTTTCTAAGATGGAAAATTTCATACCGTTTAAGAAGACATCAGATGTTGAACATGCTACTAGTATTTTCTTGAAAGAGATTGTTAGATTGCATGGATTACCAAAATGTATTATTTATGACAAAGATAGTAAGTTTTTTGGTTATTTTTGGAGGACTTTATGGAATAAGATGGGTATTGAGTTTAAATTTAGTTCTACATTCCATCCACAGATAGATGGATAGATAGAGGTTTGAATAGAAGCTTGGGTAATTTTATTAGATGTTTAGTTGGAGATAAACCAAGTAATTGGGAGATGGTATTGGAACAAGCTGATTTTTCATATAATAATTTTGTGAGTCAAAGTATAGAGATCGTTACTAGAATGCATCCTAGAGGAATATCATATTTGAGGGATGTTGCTGGTGAAGAAAAGAGAAATGCTAAAGGGGAGGAATTTTCTACTTTAATGGAGTCTTTGCACAAGTAAGTAAAGTTGAATTTGGAACAAAGTAATCAGAAGTATATAAGAAGAATGATGATAAGTGTAGAAGATATCTTGTTTTTGAAGTTGGTGATGAGGTGATGGTTCATTTGAAGAAAGGTGGATTTCCTATTGGAACATGCAGTAAGATGAAGATGAAGAAGTTTGGACCTTGTAAGAACTTGAGGAAATTTGATAGTGGTAATTCTTATGAAGTTGAGTCACCTAATGACATGGATATATCTCATATATTCAATATTTCTGATTTATATAAGTATCATGAGTCAGATGATGAAGTTTTTGTATCAAATGTTTATCCTAAGAAATAGATTGAAGAGGTTGACCATATATTGGATTAAAGAACTGGTAAGAGCACAAGACAAAAAGATTACTATGAGTATTTGGTGAAGTGGAAGAATAGAGAAATTGAAGATGCTACGTAGATTTATCAATTTGAGTTGGATTTAGCTTAGGTTGTTACATTTGTATGATTTAGGAGAATCATTTCTTTCAACCATAGTTGTTTGATGCAGGATCATCCTGGGTTGCCTTGTAATTCTCCACTTTTTGTTAATTCTATAAGTTTAAATGAGTTCTTTTAGACCTTGCTGAGTTGCAATTCTGACCAAGTTCTTTCATACCCTATCAAGTTGTTGTTTTGACTGAATTCTTTTAGGCCTTGCCGAGTTACAGTGTTGACCGAGTAGTTCAATGTGAATTGAGCTCTTCAAGAGTCAATCAAATTCCTTTAGTATGAACTGAGCTCTTCATGTGTTGGTCAAGCATTTCTTTGTCTACCAAGTGAAACTATATTTTTGATGCTTGGGTCCTTCTTTGACTGAGTTATCTATGTTTTGGTTCTTAGTTTGAGCTGATTCTTGTATTTAATTTAGATCATGAATTTAAAGATAGGACCTTGTCTAGGGATGAGTTTAACCATTTTGAGGTCAACCTTTCTTTATGTAATATTCTAGAATCTTTTGTAAGCCATTTTGGAAAGTATAAGTAGAGGTATTTGGTTTAGTCTAGGGAAGAACTTAGGAGGTTGGGGCACTTAGAGGGTTCAGAGTAGATGTTGTGAATTTGAAGTTATATTATAGATCTTAAAGTTGTATATTTTTATCTTGTTGTTGTTAGAGTAAGTTATTTATTACTCTAGGTACTTTAGCTCTCTTAGGTGCATATAATTAATATTTTATATTAATTATAATGTGCAAACCTAGCCTTCTTTCCTTTAGGGTTTCATTCATCTTAAAAGGTTGAACTTTTGTATTTTGTTTTTACAACTTAGAATACATTTTCACTCTCACATTTTTGAGAACTTCTAAGCTTTTCTTTTTCCGTTTTCTAGTTTCTCTTCATTGTAGGATATTTGCATGTAGGTGTTCTTAAGGATCTATGACCCCAACTTTTTAGAGTTTTTTTCTTCAAAAGGGTGAAGGAAAAATTTTCAGGGCACTTTGGGCTCGAACAAACACTACCATTAGATCTGAAAGGCTGTTTGCAATCAAGAAACATATAAAATTTGTAGTTTTTGGCTTTTGGGAAAAAAATTTTGCCCCCTTGCATGCTATCGTATGGTAGTATAGACGAAAAAATAAAAAACAAATCAAAATTTGCATTTAAAAAAATGTGCCGCCAGTAGTCTGCTTAGCATCCATTACGACCCCACCGAGTGCCCACCATGGCTAGCTCCACCATCAGCACTCCACTCTAGCTTCGCCGCCACCCGAGCGCCTCCTCCACTTTGCCTCTGACAGCGGTGCCACCGAGTTCTTCTCTTGAGTGCCAGCACCACCGATAGTCTCAGCCTTTCCACAATTCTAATGAATGATGTCATCCTGATGTCATTTTCAATCAAGCCATGTCAACAATTCATCAGCTGACATCATCATTTCGTCAGCTGATGTCACTTTCTACTAACCCCTAGATGATGTCACTTTCTAACCACATGATGTCATTTGCCAATGACTGATGTCATATTCTAATAGGTTGACATCATATTCTAGCTGCTAACATCAGAAAATTGACCGCCAATTTTTTTCGGCAATAGCCTGTGATGGTTGTATGACTGTCAAATTTAGGCCCGTCTCTGTAATTTTCCACAGAGCTCTTTTTCTAGACTTGTAGTTGATTTTTTGCTCATAACTTGAGCATACAGATGTATTTTTGCAATCCAAAAGAAGCACTAAAAAGCTGACTCAGAGATGGAGATAGTGGTGTTGGTTTCATTTGATTTTGAGTTTATTTAAGCTTCCAAATTTGGTGTTAAAGTAGAGACTTCTATTTTCCTCTTCTCTACATCTGAATTCCAAGTTTCTTTCTTAGTTTTTGTGTTTTTCCATAGTTGTTGCTTTGGTTTTGGGGGATATTTTTATTCATTGTGGGAGAGAACATTTTGTATTTTGTAATTTGCTTTAGAATCAGACCCTTCTACTTCTATTTTTTCTTTCTCTCAATGTCATATCCTTCTATGATCTGGCTCACACTGCACAACTATCACACCTAGAAGACACAAATGACTAAAATTCTCATGTCAAGAGGCTTATGGTCATGCCTAGATGGGAACCAACCTACTCTCCAGTTCCCTTATGAGGTTCTTCAGTACAAAAACAAAATGGATGAAGCCATGGGACTGATTTCACTGAACATCTTCAATAGTCTACTATTTCATTTGGATGGTTTGACCACTCCATGGGCTGTTTGGACCAAATTTCACACATTGTTTGGCACAGTGAGTGAGTTATAGGCACTATAGCTTGATGTAGAGTTGACTTCTTTGACACCAACCAACTTTCCCACCATTGAAGACTTCTCGATGAAGTTCAAATCTCTGTGTACAGTCTTGTAGAGATGTGATAAAAACAAAACTGATGATGAGTGTATTTTTTTGATACTCTCAAAGTTGTGAGGACAGTATTAGATCTTTTCTTCCACTTTCTACTCCACCATGGATGCCTTAGGTAATAGACATTAGATGCCCTCATTTGAGACATTTTGTGATTGGTTGACATGGGAACAGGCTAAGATCTAACAGGTGGATGCCTCTGGCTCTTCCAGCCAAGCATTGGTTGCTCAGACTTCTAAGGGGAAACCAAAACAGAAAGCCAAACCAAAGAAAGATGCACCAAAAACTAATGCCAAACCTCTAGCTAACCCTTCTAAGGGTAAATCTGCTTTGAAGTCTATTGAGTCTACCTCCAAGACTAAGAAGAAATCAACTGAGACCTATAGTTTTTGTGGAAAGGATGAACATCCCATTTCTAGGTGTTCAAAATGTTTGGAGGCTTTAGAGGAAGCCATGTAGGAGCATCACATTTCAGCTCTTAAGTCTACATCCCCCCTTGCAGGGAAAAGTCACGCTCTTATTGCATGAGCTATGACTTCTAGGCCTACTTGGATTCTTGATTCTGGTGCCTCTCACCATATGAAAAACACTCAGCAATTTGTCACCTTACTTGCCCCTTCTCCTACAACCTAGATTGCTACTAGGAACTCATCACATCTTTCTGTCATGGGTTATGGTTCTATTGCATTAGCTGGGGGCTCTCTTCAGGATTTTCTTCTTGTCCTTTACATTTTGATGAACTTATTTTCTATATATCAGATTTGCTACTCTAGCTTTGGTAAGACAGTTGAGTTCTCACCACATGATGTGGTTATCCAGGACTTACATGAATCTGAGATGATTGTGGCTACTGGGAGTGTTGATTCTGCATCTTGCCTCTACAGATTTGATGGATTTGAGTCTTTTGATGACACAGGTTCATGTCTTGTTGCACATGAAAATTTAGTAAGAAGACTTTGGCATGAGCATTTTGGCCATGTCAATTATAGATATCTTTAGCAGATGAGCACATAGGCACTTGTTCTTGGGCTTCCCTAGATTTCTTGTACAGATGGTGTTTGTCAGGGTTGTGCTCTTAGCAAACAACAAAGGGATCTTTTTCCACATGGATGAGCCACTTGTGCTTTGGCACTACTAGAGTTGATTCACCGTGACCTCATGTCATTTCCCACTCCTTTTTTAGGTGCCAAATATGTGCTTACTTTCATTAATGACTTCTCTAGACATGCATGGGTGTACTTTTTGAAGTACAAGTTTGATTTCTTCGATTCATTTTGAGTCTTCAAGATATTTGTTGAGAAGTAGTCTAGTCTTTCTATTCAGTGGATACACAAAGATAATGGGGGGAGTATGTAAACCAAGCTTTCAAGGATTTTTTCTCTAAACATGGTCTTCAGCATCAATTTTCAGTGCCCTACACCCCTCAGTAGAATGGTGTGGCCGAGAGGAAGAATAGAACCCTTTGGGAGATGGCTAATTGTATGATTCAGTCCAGGTCCATGGATTCATGTTTTTTGGAAGAGATTGTCAATTGTGCCAACTACATTTAGAATCGGATGCCTCACAAGGCAGTTCAAAATATGACTCCTAAGGAGGCTTGGTCTCATGTCAAGCTTGATGTATCTTCATTCCAAGTTTTTGGTAGTGAAGCATGGGCATTTATACCTAATTCTTAGAGGAGAGCAATGGAGCAGAAGAGCTAACACCTCATTTTTGTTGGCTACTATGAGGATGTTAAGGCCTAGAGATTGTTTGATCCTGATTCCTACGAGGTCCTATTTTGACGGGATGTCCAATTTGATGAGTGTCTTCCTGTAGTAGATACCCCACATCTAGAGTCTACTTCACTTACCACCACTCCCTCATCCTTTCTAGTCTCTTTTTCAAATGATGAGGATGATGATCATGTTGATTCCCATTTACCTCCACCACAGGATCCTCCCCAGATGCCTAAATGGGCTTGAGCTATAGTTGAGGCTACAGGATCACTAGCTGGTGACCCTACCACTTCATGTCACACTTGTTCACATACTGTCGGTTCTAGTCTTCTCAGTCATGCTATTTGTGATGACCCTCAGACTTTTGTAGTAGCGACAAGACATCCTGAGTGGGATAGTGCAATGGAGGAGGAGTATTCTTCTTTGATGAAGAATCATACTTGGAATCTTTGTTCTCTTCCTAAGGGAAGAAAGGTTGTGCGATGGTTGTATCGTACTAAGTTTTCTACTAATGGTTCCATTGATAAGTGCAAGGCTCATCTTATTGCAAAGGGTTTTTCACAAGTTTAGGGTATTGATTACACTGAGACATTGTCCCCTATCGCCAAGATGAACTCTATTCACCTTGTCTTATCCCTCGCAGCTTCATAGGGATGGCCCATTTTTTAGATGGATGTGAAGAGTGCATTCTTGCACGGTGATCTTACTAAGGAGATTTACATGGAGCAGCCTTAGGGATTTGTTCAAGATTCCACCTTGGTTTGTAGACTTTGATGCTCATTATATGGTCTCAAACAGGCCCCTTCGGCTTGGTATGAGAAGATGGACTCTTTTCTACTTTCTACAGGCTTCATCCATTGCCATTCTGATCCTACAATGTACATTCAACATCTTGAGGCTGAGTTTTTAATCCTTGTGCTATATGTTGATGATCTTCTTATCACAGGTAGCTCATCCTCTATGATTAAGGATGTTTAGAGAGTATTCATGGAATAGTTTGAGATGACTGATCTTGGCCTGCTACACTATTTTCTTGGTCTCTAGATTGTTCAGTCCCCTGCTCGAATCTTTTTTTAGTAGTAGAAGTATGCTCTTGACATGCTTCGATGCTTTGATATGCTTGATTGCAAGCCTGCTCCTACATCTTTTTAGTCAAGTGTTACTTTGTCTACCTCTTGCACTTCACCTTTAGTGGATCCCACATTGTACCAGTAGTTGGTTGGCAACTTGTTGTACCTAACACACACTCGTCCTGATCTCTCCTTCACAGTGGGTCTTGTCTCTCAATTTTCACATGAGCCTCATGAGAGTCATTGGAAAGTTGCCAAGCATATTTTGAGATACATTTAGGGCACCTTGATGTATGGCATTCATTACACAGTAGGAACTCCTCACATTGTTGGCTACACTGATTTAGATTGGGCCAGTGATGTCGATGATCAAAAGTCTACTTCTAGCTTTGTTTTATGTCTTGGCTCTAGTCCTATCACATGGTCATGCAAGAAGAAGTAGGCTCACACACTTTCATCTATAGAGGTTGAGTATCGAGCCACAGTGCTTGCTAGTCAGGAGATTTTATGGCTTTGGTAGTTGATGACTGAGTTTGGTTTTCCTCCTAATCATCCCACTGTTCTGTGGTGTGATAATCAGAGTGTTACTCATATATCTTGCAACCCGGTGGAGCATCAACACACTAAAAACATTGAGCTTCATATGCATTTCATTCATCATTTGATCCAAGATGGTGTTCTCTCTTTGGAGTACATTTCCATTGATGCACAGGTTGTTGACATCTTCACCAATTCATTTGCATCACCTCGCTATCTTTAGCTGCGGTCTATGCTTGGGATTATGGAAGTTGTCCTTGGGGGGTCTTCTTGAGGCTTTCCTTCATTCATGTTCTTTATCAGCATGTTTTTTCTATCTCTTTTTGGAGAGGGGTTTTTCCCATTGGGTTTTCTCCTTCGTATCCAATTTACAGAGATTTCCTTGTTTTGGGTACCTAGTCAGGCCTTATTGCCAGGACCCATTTTCCTGCTTTCATAGCTTTGCTAGGTTAGCTTCCTCCTATGCTTCGCTTAAGGGGGGGTGTTAGAGTAATTTATTTATTACTCTAGGTGCTTTAGCTCTCTTAGGTGCATATAATTAATATTTTATATTAATTATAATGTGCAAACCTAGCTTTCTTTCCTTTAGGGTTTCGTTCACCTTAAAAGGTTGAACTTTTGTATTTTGTTTTTACAACTTAGAATACATTTTCACTCTCACATTTTTTAGAACTTCTAAGCTCTAATTTTTCCATTTTCTAGTTTCTCTTCATTGCAAGATATTTGCATGTAGGTGTTCTTGAGGATCTGTGAAGTTGGTTTTCTCAACTTCTGCAGTCATAACCTAGAATGCCTTACAGTTGGGCGTGCATGCTGAAAATTTGATGAATCAATAAAATTCCTCATTCTCTCTCTCTTTGGTGTTATTCTTGTTGTGTTTAGTCACTGAGGTATTTGAATAGTTAGGTGTACTTTTTTCCCTAGTTATTCTATCCCTCCTTGCACCATTCCAAAACACAAATTACTAAATTTTGTACCTACATAGTAGGATAGTTGAATAATAGATATTTAGATATTCTTGGATGGGAGTTGCGGAGAGGCACTAAAATAAGTGATATGCTTATCAATTAGTGAGATGAGTTTGTTCTAATATTGTGTAATCACTTTATTTCCATATTATTAATACAATAGTATTCATGAGAAACTTGAATTTGATATTCTAAGTACCATTTTGTATCCCATGCAATGAAATCTCTATTTAATACTGGGTTAGATTGTTTTAAATTTCATGTGATAATGGACTGGATACAAATAATCTACAAGGGAATCT
The DNA here is from genome assembly GCA_028749045.1 of Cupressus sempervirens. Lineage (NCBI taxonomy): Eukaryota > Viridiplantae > Streptophyta > Pinopsida > Cupressales > Cupressaceae > Cupressus > Cupressus sempervirens. Next base: position 555,811,863 of record CM053788.1, on the reverse strand, counting down.
ACTGCTTGGTTTAGAATTGGGTATCCATTCCATTGGATCTATGTGTCCTTTTAATTCAATAATTCAATATTTTGAATTAATCCAAATGGATCGACTTGGTCTTGCTTTTCAGAAATTTCTATTTGAAATGCATAGGTTGAAATATACAAGTATTGCATAAAAAATTATTATAACAAATTAACTTCTTCTCATTTAATATTGCATAGAACTCATGGTGGATATTTTGAGCATTTGAGGGTTTCTTTTGTTTGGTATCAATATTGATTCTTTCTATTATATCTCTAATTTGAAACAAAAAATTTGGATGTAGCAAAACTTTTTGTACCATTTTATGCCAAATATTCTTGCATACAGCCATGGTTATAGCCCAAATTTGTGGGTTTTCTTATGCATGGTTTTTTAAGATGAAGATATTCATTTAATGGGACAATTTTCTTCTTTTTTTAGGTGCTGATTACTTGGGGTATTATATGAAGAATTCTAAAGAAATCTAAATAGTTGTTAAAAAATTACAGTTTTATGAGTGAATTTTTCTCATATGGTCATTTGATTTGTTGCTATTAATGATTTTCATCTCAAAATTTCTTATTTTTTCATAATCTAGTCTAGCATCTGTAAACATTGTAGAGGGTTTTAATGGTATGAAATATGGAGTAACATTACACTCTACTAGTTTTGGTGCTTTAATGAATTTGTGTAAAATTATATCATCTTCCTAATTAAATGTAATCATTAATGTTTTACATGTTCAATATTTATACAAGGTTGATGGATTTTAATTTATCAATGTGTGAGTGTGGCATTGGCCCTGTAGTACTGAAGACCTCACACCAAATGAATAATCCAGAACATAAATTATTGTGTTGTCCAGATGCAAGAAAGGTTGTTACTATTTTTTTTTGTATGTTTAAACATTTTATGTAACAACTAATTATTGTGGCAACCACTAATTCAGATTTGGTATTGTAGGGGGGAAGTGATTGTTATTACTTTTAGTAGGTTGATGATGTCCCACCCACATCCATCGTAGCTAAAATTATGCCACATTAAAGTAATGATTGTAAGTTATGCAAAGTATGAGAGGTAAATACATGTTTCTCCAAGACGTATTGTGCATTGTAATTATTTCAATCTTGCTAGTATATTGGGACCATGTTTGTTGGTCAAATAAATAGTATTGACAAATGAGTGTCAACACACTTAACCAGTTTCATCATACATGCCAAGTAGACAATAGATGCCGAGCCAGAATTTTAATAGGTGTCAAGTCACAGTTAGTGCTGAGAAGATTATAGTATGTGCCGAGCAATATAGGAATTGTTCATGTGCCAAGTAACAGAATCATTCATATGCTGAGCAACTCAATACAACATATGTTGAGTGATACATGATACAACAGGTGTTGAGCAAACTAGGAAACATAGTAGATGCTGAACAATCCAAAAATACTATGTGTTGAGAATCAGTAGTACTTTATGTGCCGAGCAACGTAGGATTAGCATAAGAGTTTTTACTTGCACAAACTAAGATGTAAACTGTTTTGGAGCTGACTTAGAGAAATTTTGAAGGAGAAAGAGGATAAAGATGAGTTATTTGTATTCCCTATGAAATTTGCATGCAACCAATCATAAAAATGGTGAAGGCATGAAACCAATGAGAAAAATGCAAAATATGAGCGAGAATTTGAGATACAATTTGGATTGTAGATCCATACCTAACCCTAAGTCTTTGCATTCTTTATAAGGAGGATGAATGCAGCATTGTATGAATGGAAGGAAAGTTGCATAAGGGGAGATTATAGTGAAATTTTAGTATAAAGAGAAAAGATTTAGTGAAATGGATAGCATTTATATCTAGTTGACCATAGCAAAATAGGGGACATATTTAGAGATCAAATCAAGCAAGGATCAAAAGAGAAAGAGCATATCAAGTGCCTGAACCCAAAAATTTGAGATTGCACTCAATCAGGTCAAAATTTCTAATACTCTCTCACAATTGTATTAGAGGTTGAAATCCTATGGTGATAGGTTAGCTTAATAGCTAGATAGGAAAGTCTTTAGAGAAGGACAAGAAAATCCTATGTATTAGGTAGGTTTAACAACCTTTATGTCAATCCTTTAATAGGGTGACACTTCTTGTAAAGTATTTGTAAATCCTTTCAACAGGTCACTATTGACATAGTGTAAAGCCTTTAATAGAGTAGGCCTTTAATAGGGAAAACCATCAGAAGTGGTTGAATTTATTGTTGTAGTAATTTTGTGGGTGTCATCCCCACCCCAGTTTTACCTTCTTATTCTTGGAGGGTTTTTGGGTCACCAAAATCTCTTGTGTTATGTGTTGATGCATGCTCTCATTTTATGTTTGTTTACTTGCATGCATGTTAATTTTAGTTATATGTTATTAGGAGTTTGAAAGGATAACAATTGGTACTTCTAATTCACCTGTGCCCCCCCACCCTAAGAAGTACTCTTCCCATTTGAATATTCCAACAATTGGTATCAGAGCTCTGGTTCTCATAAGGAGAAGCCTAACAACTTGGAGAAAAAGGTCATAAGATGGAAGTCTTCAAACTTGGGAAGATCATTGACAATTAGGTGATTGATGTGCAACTAGCTCTACACAAAGTAGAGGAAGCCAGGGAGGAACTGAGAAAATCTTTGAAAAGAAGAAAGGAGATAGCCATAGCTGAAAATGACATACATTACAAGGAGATTGATACCACACATGTATTTTTCAATGGAGATTCCAAGGAATTTGATGCATGAATAGCAAAATTAATGGAGAAAAGCATAGAACAAGCTAAAGAAATCAAATTACTTAAGCTTGAACAAGAATCACAAGCCATAATTCTTTGTGGAGTAACTAAACAAAAGAAAAGAGCTATTGAAGACAAGGTCATGGTAGAAGATGACAAGAGAAATCTCATCAATAGACTGAAAGAGAAGACAATTGAATTTGAAAAGATTTCAAATATGCAACTAGACACCTTAAGCCAGATGATGAATGCTCATCATGAGCTGAACATGAAGGACATTGAGATCTCCACCTTGAAGATGCAGAATGAACAATTACAAAATGAATTGAAGAGAGAAAAGGAAATAGAAGAAAGATACAACAAACCCAATGAGGCCATCAAGTATTTTGAGCAATTGCTGAAATCACCAAAGCTAGTAATGATACTTCAGGACTTGGCTACATCACCACTAAACAAGGAGAATCATCTAAGACTGTAGAAGAAAGAATAAACAAAGGTAAGAACACTAAACCCACTTGTCATTTATGTGGTAAAAAGGGACATACCTCTAATATGTGCAGAAGCAAGAATAGACATCAGCATGTTAAGCCCACAAATGCAAGTTTTTGTCACAAGTGCAAAAAGCAAGGACATCAAGCACATGAATGTAGAACCAAGATTATAAGGACACTAAGATTTGAAGGTCACTACTACAATTGCAAAAAATATGGAAATAGAGCCTTTGAGTGCAGATCAAAGCCTATGTGGACACCTAATTAGCTTGCAAGAAGAACCAATCATGTACATCACTACAATTGGGATTACAACAACAGGTATTGTTGTCACTATTGCCAAGAGTATGGACACATTCCTAAAAATTGCATAAGAACACATTTTAAGGAAAATTACAGTACATGGTTAAATCAAACTACTTGTTCTAGATGCTTAAGGACTGGTCATATTAGCAAGAACTATCCAACAAAAGTCAAAGCACCCAAGATTGAAGTTAATAAGGGAAAAGAAAAAGTTAATGAGGAACACATCAAGGAAGATATGAAGAAGACATGGTAGAAAAAAGGTGAATGCAACACATCAAATGGAGAGATCACTTCACCTAAGAGATCAAGTGATCACACCTCATCAAATTAAGCACTAGAAAGGCACACAGAGCTGATACATATAAAGATGTATCATACATCAGCCCAAAAAGAATATTGGAACACTGCAAAGAAGAAATCTGCATAAGTTGAGATGCCAGGATAAAAGTTGGAAAATGATGTCGAGCTATTTTTGGTTGCTGAGTAAAACTCTAGTACAGGCCGAGTTAAATAGTCTAGTGGATGCTGAGTAAAGAGATAATAGTAGTTGTTGAGTGAGTGAAATATAGTTGATGCCAAGTTGAAAAATCCTTTGGAAGCTAAGTGTACAGCTGTAAAGCACGAATGCAATAAGTGCTAGGTTTTAAGCCCAATAAAAGTGAAGATTGTTCATTTTCACGGCATTCAAACAAAGAGAAAAAATTGGAAGAGCTAAGAGGCGATTAAGTAGCTATCTTACAGTCATTTGCGTCAAGTACAACAGAGTTTCAACATGAACTCATCGATCTGAAGGTATTTATTAAGTACTGAGCTACGCAGAGTTTTAATTTTTAATACATTTTATAGCCCTAGTTTGGTAATATGGCCTCTAGCTCAAGAAACCCTAAGGCTAAGGGAGATCATGAGATTCAACTGGTTAGCAATGAAGTTAAATAGCCTAAATTTAGACCAATCCCCGAAGTAGCCTATAAAAATGACCCAGTTGGTGCACTATCTGTCATTCCACCCAAAGTCATCATGGTTCAAGACATAAGGAAATGCTACAATTGTAAAATCAGTGCCATAGGTGACCTAGAAATATTTAATGCCTATGATAAGTTATGTGAGAATAAGATATTGAAGGAGGAGTTTTCAATTGTTGAGAAGAAGGGTTTAACTAAAACCCTAGTTTTTCCCATAGTATTTAAAACAGAATGGATTCACATTGTTTTGAGCCAAATTCATGATGGATGTTTGTGGCTAGAGTCAAGACTAGTCAATATTACTAAGAGGATGGTGCATAGGGTTACTAGTTTTCCAACCCTAGATCGACCGAAAACATTGAGAAGTGACAGAAAGGAGGTAATTGAGAAGAACATAGGCACAAAATGGAACAATAGGGGAATGACTATTGATACTGTGAATGACCCCCTACTTGACTTTGTTATGAGGATAATTTCACATAAATTTTATCAATCTAGCAGACTAAACAATGTTGCCTGCATAGTTGTTGATGTGGCATACAAGTTGGTAAAGAAAGATCACACCTATGATCTAGTTGAACTCATGTTGCAACAAATCAATAAGAACTTAGGATCCATAAGGAGATCAAAAGGTGCATAGTGTAAATTTGGCTTAGTTCTCATGTGCATATTCTTTTATGTAATGGAAGAATTCCCTTCAATTGGTAAGCTAAACTAGAATTCTAACAAGAGAACAGTCACTCAAATTAATGAGTTCATTGATCAAATGGGAGACAATTTTGAAGCCTAGATGACTGGCTATTTTGAAGACTTTAGGAAGTCTATGAAGCAAAGGATGAGGATACCAATCTCATTAGTTGAGAAACATGTTAATGACATATGTTTTTTGGTTGATATTGAATTTACATACATTCAAGCTGCAATACCAAGGGTAAGATGGCTAAGGCCATTAGGATATGAATTGGATATTGATGAAGCCTTAGTAGCAATCATAGTGTTGTTAGCAAAAGGAATTGATAAAGAAACTCCTCACTTTGGAACGTATGATGCTATTAAGTCCAAAATTGAGACTGAACTAAAAATTGCTTCAGTTATTAAGAAGAAGGATAAAATGGTGAGGAAAATAAAGAAGACATTTGGAGAAAATATTGAAGGTAAAGTAGAAGAAGTGGAAGAAGTGGAAGGAGATAGTGAAGAAGAAGAAGAAGAGAAAGGGAAAGAGATAGAAGAGATGACACAAGGGAAAGAAGAAGACAAAGAGGAAGGTGTCAAGGAAGACGAAGCTGAGGAAGCACCTACACCTATCGAGCAGAAGAAGAGAAAGGTAAAAACATAGCCTGCAGCTTAGTCAAAGCCCAAGAAGGTAACAAAATCAGCCCCAACCAAGCTACCTCCAACTAAGCCAATAGCAAAAAGGGTCACAACAAGAGCATCAACTCAAAAGGCCAAAGAGGCAGTAAAAGAAAAGAAGAAAGCTACTACACAGCCAGTAGAAGAGCCCAAGAAAAGATGAAGATATGTGGCTCAACTAGACATAGATGATGAAAGGATGGAATCTGAAGATATAAGTCAATTTAAAGTGGTAAGTCATCTACCAAAGTCTTCTATTGATAAATTATGTGATAAGATTAGGAATGAAGACTTAAATGATTTGAAGAATGTAAATTTTAATAAGCTCACAAAAGATGAGCAAAATAAAATAGAGATATCTATCTATAATATGATGGCAGAATATAAACATACACCTCTTGAACTGGATAGTTCATTGCCAAAGGAATTATACAAGATTGTTGGGGGAAAATGGCATTTTTTTCTGCAAACTAAGAAATAAATAAGGGAGTCTACCTTAGCAAGGATGTTGCCTACTTTGACTAAAAGTCAAATAAAAAATGCAGTCAAAAGGCACAATAGTAGATTTACTCCCAAATATAGGGCATTTAGTATTCTACAAAATAAAATTGAAGAGTTTGTGAGCAAAACCACAAAAGTGTGAAAAATTATCTACAAGAAAATTGATGATGTATTTGATGAAGAATACAAGGCAGAAGCAAGTGCCAAAACAAAGGAAATAAAAGAAGCAAGAAGAAAGAAGGTAGAAGAGAAGAAAGTGGAGGAAGAAAAGAAGGATGAAGAAGAAAAGGAGGAGGAAATAAGTAAAGAAGAAGAAAAGGGGATAGGTGAGCAACAAGAACAGAGTGTGCAAGACACATAATTGCCACCTCCCAACCCTCCTCACTCAACTACCACACCTGCAGAGATCGTCATTATAAAGGATGTTACTAACAAAACAACTCAAAACATCAACCCACTCACTGTAGAGGATCTCTCAGAGATCCTTCACCAATCTACTCTACAGACACAATTATGCATAAATCTTATATTGGTGAGTGTAGATGAAATACAAAGAGCAGTAGCAGCACCACAAATATAGAAGGTGAAGCCAAAGGTACAACCTTTTACATACACTAAAACTAAAGTTTTTATGCTACCACCACCACCTCCGCCAAGTGTAATTATGGATAATTTTTAGATGACGATTACAAAGGAGAGGAAATTAGATGAGAAGGATGATGCAGCAAAAGAAAAGGAGCAGGCCACCATTCAAACATTGGTAGAATTACCAAAGATTGGCACTCCTACTAAGACTATTTAGGAACCGAGCACTAAAGCTATTCCATTGCAATTTTCCATGCTAGGCTCAAGTTTAACAAGAGTGGCTAGGGTACTTCACTATGGAAACCCTGAACTAGATGAAGAAATTGAGATACCCTCCTATGATTCCAAAACTATCACAATGGCACAAATGATTGAAATGCAAAATGCATTGGCTAGAAGGATGAGGCAAGAAATTCTGAGAAAAGAGTTTAAACAAAAGCAAGCACTTCATGATATCAAGGACATCTGCATGGATTCCTTCAGCTTGCAGTCACTAGATGAAGGAAAACCAATAATTGAGCAACTATCAGACATAGTTGAATAGGTGACAAATGAGGAACGGGACACCAATGTTAAACTAATGTAATGGTCTAAAAGAAAGTTTCAAGGTAAGGTTAATGATAAGATATCAAGTGGCATTGCACTTGAATAGGTAGACTTGGCCAAGACAATTGATAAGGCCAAAATTGTTCTTAAAAATATTTTTTCATTATATAGGAAGTTGTGTGATTTATCAAATTTTACACAAGGAACTAATCAACAAATAATGAGCTTGGAAAGGAATTTGAAAATCTCTAGTATGCAATTACCTAGAGATCCAGCTCAAAGTGAGAAGCATTTTTCATAGATGCTTCACACACAAAGGGAGTTAGTTGTGCTAATAGTAGAGGAGACAAATATAAAGGCTAAATTGATGCAGATCCAGTCCTCTATAACCCCTCATTTAGAAGTTCTCCACAAGGAAAAAATTTATGTTGAGACAGTATTAAAGAAAGACCCCAATCTTTCTACTCTTGATGGACTTGTACACCTTGCTACATAGACTGCTATCCAGCACAAGTCATTGGGCATTGGTTTGGAGAATTGGGATGCAGCTCTGAAAATAATAATGGAGGTAAATAGCTTTTTTTTGGCTAAATATGGTATTACTCCATAGAACCCTTTGACATTAGTGTCAAAAAAGGGGGAGAATGAATAAAGGGGGAGATATATATTATAGGGGGAGTAATAAGAAAAGAAGGAGATATGTAAATACTATGGGTAATTACCAAATTTTGACAAATTTTGACAAAAAGAGGGGTAAAAATTTATTAAGACAGAAAGGAATACAACAAGGAGAGCTCAACAAGGAGCTCAATCCTGAGCGACAAGATCATCAAATTCTTGCACCATCTCAAAGGACAGTTGCCTCCTATCCCTAATATTCCAACCCAGATCATGACTAGAAGCCCATTTGGCTAAATAATCAACAGTTCTATTCCATTCACGAGGAATATACGTGAACCTAATGAACTGAAAAGAGGAAGAGAAGAAAAGAATCTGCTTAACAACAGTGGCCATCTTCCAACTAACATCCTCAAGCTCTTGCGAAGAAAGCATGTTCACCACCACTTGGGAATCAGACTCACAGATAATCTTACTCCATCCCCGCAAGCAACACTGTTCCAAGCATATAAAATAGCCTGAGCTTCCATGAGATTGTTAGTATAATCACCCTTATGAACTGAGAAGAAAAATTTAACATCCCCAGAACTACAACGAGCCACTCCGCCAATACCAGCTGGACCAGGATTCCCACGGGAAGAACCATCAGTGTTAATTTTTAGAACTCCACAAGGAGGAGGAGTCCAGTGCCCATCCCAGTTAACCTAACCCTTTCTCTGATGGTGAAGCTGCCTGGACATAGAAGGAAACCTATGAGCTACAGCCCCATCCTACAGATGAAAATTGAGGCGATTACAAATAGCAAGATCAACCGGATCCATACCCCCATCAAGCTCACACTTCACAAGAATAGTTTCTTGAAGAGAATGTGATATTTTCCACCAAAGATGCAAAACACCAAGATGAACATCTTGGAATATGCGACGATTCCTCTCCAACCAGATATGCCAAAGCATGAAAGATGGGCCAGCAATCCAAGCAGCATGGAGAGAAGAAGACTTTGAGGGAGCACTACCCAAGCGGGCCCAGAACTCAGGCAAAGAGGAAGCATGCTGACAAGAGCAACCCCAAGTGCTCCACCAAAGGTGCCATATCTGAGTAGAATAGGAGCAATGGAAGAACAGATGGGAGATAGACTCCTCTCCATTACCACACAAAACATAATAAGAGGGGCCTTGAAATCCACATTTACAAAGATTATCCCAGGTAAGACAACGGTTGTGAGCCACTAGCCACATGAAAAAATTTCACTTGGACCAAGAAACTTTATTCCAAACTTGCTTCTACCAAGGGACCTCAGCATCCCCAAATAATTGTCTAGTTATCTCCTGATACCCAGCAGAGACATGATATTTACCAGACAAGGTACCGCCCCAAGCCAAAACATCTAGACCAAGCAAAGAAGAACACTCTCTAGAGGCCAGAATTTGAGAATGCTCCTGACGATCCATGTCTGTACCTCCAGGAGGCCAATCAGAAGAATGCTTCCATCTGTAACCAACAACAGGTCCCAATTGATAAGGAGTCTTGTAATGAGCCACTTTATCCCATCCAGTGGCAAGAAAAGAGTCACAAAGAGGCTGAAGATGAGGGTATATGGATAAAATGGAAGGAAATCCATCCCAAGCATTAGACCAAAACAAAGCCTGAGAACCTCCTTTACATATCCAGAACAGACCCCTCTTCACCAACATCGCACCTGTCTCCAAAGTATGCCAAACCATTGAGCCACAAACTTCAAGAGGAAGTGCAAAAACAGAGCAAGGATCAGCACCATGAAAATATTTATGAGTGATAATATGAGCCCAAAGTTGATGTTGTCCAGAGCACCATCGCCAATAAAGTTTAGCAGCCAAAGCTTGACTACTCAATAGAGCAGATCGAAGACCAAGACCACCCTCCTTTTTAGGCCTAAAAACAGTTGCCCAATTAACCAAGCTCCATTTGGTACTATGCAAATTACCACTCCAAAGGAATTGTCGAGAAAGAGCATCAAACTCCTTGAGAAAGTAAATAGGTGCAGCGTGAACCATGCTTCTATAAGTAGGAAGAGCTTGGATAACAGCTTGAAGAAGAGTAACTCGGGTAGCAGTAGAAAGCCATCTATGAGTCCAATGATTTACCTTATCCTGAAGCTTGGTAATCAAATTTTTCCAGAAGAGACGTGGCTGCCTAGAAATAGCAATAGGAATGCCAAGATAAGTCAAAGGAAGTGATCCTATCTGAAACCGTAGGATACCAACAATCCTTGCTGAATAGAATCAGGAGTGTTAAAAAAGTAAATGAAAGATTTGTGCTCATTAAATTTTTGGCCTGAAGCTGCCAAATAAACATCCAAAGCATGTCAAAAGGCTTCAGCTTCCTTGATCCTAGCAAGATCGGCAAGAGCAGAATCATCAACAAATTGAAGATGGGAAAGAGAAGGTAAGCCATTACCCCACCGCCAGCCTTGAATAGAATTCTGGGACACCTGATGCTTAATGAATCTGCCCAAGCCTTCAGCCATGATGATGAATAGATATGGGGCGAGAGGGTCACCCTGGCGGAGGCCTCTAGAAGCACTAAATAGTTGAGAAGGTTGACCATTAATAAGAACAGAAAAAGAGGCAGAAGTAACACAACTCATAATCCAACTCACCCAGTCAGAGCTAAATCCAAAAGAAAGAAGAATACTCCTTAGGAAGCTCCATTTAACTCTATTGTAGGCCTTAGCCATATCCAGCTTAACAAACATGGATCTCTCCCTTGAAGTAGCCATAGAGTGAATAGCCTCAGTAGCAATAACCACCCCATCCAAAATTTGTCTGCCAGCAACAAAACCACCTTGTTCTTCTGAGATAATAATGGGAAGCCACCTTTTCAGTCTCTCAGCAATCAACTTAGTAATAACTTTGTAAACCACATTACATAAGGCAATTGGTCTAAAAAACTCTAATTGATTAGCACCCTCTCTCTTAGGAATAAGAGTCAAGAATGTAGAGTTCAAATCTCGAAGCATCTGCTTGCTAGCATAGGATTCTTTAACCACCTCCAACAAATCATTATTAATGATGTCCCAAAATTCCTGAAAGAATTCAACTGGAAAGCCATCAGGACCAGGAGCCTTCCCCTTAGGCATGCCAAAGGCCACCTCCTCTAGCTCTTCCAAAGAGATAGGACGCATGAGATAATCATTCATTTCCTGAGTGATAAGGGAAGGAATACAGGACAAAATAAGATTTTCTTCATTATTAGCAAGAGGAGAGTCCTCAAAGAAGAGGGTAGAGAAGTTCCAAATAGCCTCCTAGAACAAAGCTAGCAAGAAATTTAGTTGGATACCTTGAGAATTAACCAAAGAAGAGATAGTGCTTTGATTCTGGTGAGATTGCACTGTTTTATGGAAAAAGTCAGTGTTTCGATCACCTTCTTGGAGCCAATCAACTCTAGCCTTTTGCTTCCAAAAAATTTCCTCTCGAAGTTCCCATTCTTCTAGAGCTCTAGAAGTAAGGGATTCAGCCTTGCCAAGATCCTCTGAGAAACTTCGATCTCTAATCTCCCTTGTGATGACATCAAGATCTTCTTGAGCAAGCCTCTTCATAAAGTGAAGGTTCCCAAAGCATTCTCTATTCCATATCTTGAGCTACCTTTTAACATATTGAAGCCTTTTAGAAAATGAGAACATTGCAGTACCATATGCAGGAGCACCATCTTTCCACCAACAAAAAGCAAAATCATGAAGAGAGGAGTCACGAAGCCACATCAACTAGAACTTAAAAGGAGGATGCTTCAGAACATAAGCCCCTATAGCAGAAAATTTGATTGGCCAATCATCTGAACCCCTCCAATCAAGGATTTCTAAAGAGATAGTAAGGGTGCCAATAACCCAGAAGCAAGAAACAAGAAATCTATCCAGACGTTCTGAGATAGTAGCAACACCAGTCCTGCGATTATTCCAGGTATAGAGACCATTAGAAGGCTTAACATCAGAGAGATGCAAAAGAGATATGTGTTGCCGAAGAAGAGCAGAAGAAGGCCCCAATCTAGCCAAACCACCATGCTTCTCGTCCAGACTTAAAACTGAATTGAAGTCCCCTGCTAACACCCAAGGATGATAAGGATGACAATTTCTAACATATTGAATATGTTCCCAAAGTTCCTCCTTTCCCACAAGATCAACAGGTGCATACACATTAGTAACCATGATTACCTCTCCTGAGTCTAGAGCAGAAGCTACCATAGAGAGAGCTGAGCGAGAAGACATCCAGCCAAGAGGAGAAATTTTTTGAGGATCCCAAAATATAGCTAAACCACCTGCACTACCTATTGCCCCAACACATTGGCATTGGCCACGAGACCAAATACTAGAGGCATGTTGGACCATAGACTCCACAGAGAGCTTAGTCTCTTGGATACAAAAAACATCAAGACTATGATCAACCACCAAGTTATGAATAGCCTTTTGTCTAGGGATGCTATTCAACCCCCTTACATTCCATGAGAGAATAATCATCATTGGGTAGAATTAGGAAAATGAGAATCCAAAGGTTTCACTGAACTAGACTCAATCAATATATCTCTTGTGAGTTTAATCTTCTCTTGGTCTGTTTTGCGCCCACTCCTTAGAGGGGGAGTAGAAGAAGCCCGCTTAAAGGGTCGAGGCATCAACCCCAAGGGGAGAGGAGATCCCTTGCCCTTACCTGATGGTAGCACATCCTTAACCAAGTCAGCTAAAACAACATCATTATCCTCCAACACTGTAGGAGTCACCAGAGCCTCTGTCACAGGAGCTACAGGGACCTCACAGTTCTAATATACTACAACTTGGGATGCCCCATAAGCATCATTAGGAATAGATCTCTCATCTAGGCAAACTGGATCAGAAGAGATAGGAGGAGGAATACCCTCCTCTAGAACCATACTATCCAGCACCTCAAAGCGGTTAAAACTTGAATCAGATAATCTTTCTTTCAAAGGCCTCTTTTGACCATGTCCCTTAGCTCGAGGGTGAATAGGGTTAAATCCATCCTTATCCTGCATTTGAGCCTTACCCTTACCTGTAGCATCTTGCGAATTCATCCCCTTGGTAGTATTAGCCATTTGAGATTGTCCTTTCCCTGTAGTATCTGCCAAACCACCAGCATTGCCAGCTGTAGAACCATCCACTCCTTTGAAACTCGAGTTACGAGGGCACTGATGTTGTAAATGACCATACTCATGAAAAATGTGGCAACGGAAAGGGAGGGATTCATAATCTAACTGCTGCACCCAAGAAGAATCCCCCATACAAATTTCCAAAGAATTTGGTAATGGGTTATTCAAATTAATTTCAACACAAATTCTAGCATAAGAAATAACCTTTTTATCGAGGGATTGATGTGCGATTGCAGCCAGCTTCCCCAACAAAGTAGCAATTTGTCGAAGGATGTCTTCACGCCAAAATTCCAAGGGAAGATGAGGCAAGCGAACCCAAACTGGCACTGTTGAAGGGAGATCATCAGCAGAATTAAAACCTAAATGCCAATGTTTGACAAATAACCCCACATGGTTGTAGAAATAAGGGCCTCCTTCAAAAACACGATCCCGATCAGACATGCAAGAGAATACAACAAAAAAATAACTATTCCCTGCCAACATAATCTCCATATCACCTTCCACCTGCCATAAGCGGTGGATCCATGCCTCAAGAGCGGATAGGGAAATCTAAATTCCAAGAAATTTGCATATCAAAGCATGCTTGGTCCAATAATCAATGTCCTCCGTTACAGCCATTGGAGGAATAACCAGAACAGAGCGATCATGGCTACGCAGAAAACAACCATTAACTTTTTTCAGCTTGGAGCTCTCCCCTGAATAAAATGATTCAGATCGCATTGCATGCATAGTTGGAGAAGAACCATCTGTTCTCACCAATGGAGAAGAAATCCCAGGCCCTGCCATGCAAACAATAAAACCCCAATCCAAAATTGACTGCAGAAGATTTCCAAAAACACCGACACAAATTATGTCCAGTAGCTAGCAATCCAAACAGAATAGAAAAATAGTAAAGATCAAACACCAAGAGCAGGCTAGGGGAAAAACCCTAGCCCAGCCGGCAGCCAATGCTTCTCCACATTCTCCAGTTCCACAACTTCATTTCTTTTGACAAATTTTGATCATTCTTTCATTCTAAGAATAAAGTGAAATGATTCTAAATAGCCAAAAATGGGAAACTAGGAATAAAGGAGTGAAGAAGAGATGTAAACTTTTGGTAATCACATGGAATACAGACACATCACACAAGTCAGATACAACATACAGGGTCAAAATGCAGAAACAGATCAAAGAACAGAGGGGATCAAGCATATTGGTACAGAATTTCAAATTTCAAAGGCATAATCAACTCAGAGGGAGCTATAAGGTATATTTCCACTGACTTTTTTTTTGAATTTTTTCCAAATTTTGCATAAAAGTTGAGTGAGTAAAGAATGTACTCAATAAGGTTAGGATCATCAATGCTTAGTTAAGTGTTTTTGACACTCATGTCAAAGGGGGAGATTGTTGGTCAAATAAATAATATTGACAAATGAGTGTCAACACACTTAACCATTTTCATCATACATGCCGAGTACACAATAGATGTTGAGCCATAATTTCAATAGGTGCCGAGTCACAATTAGTGTCGAGCAGATTACAGTATGTGCCGAGCAATACAGGAATTGTTCATGTGTCAAGTAATAGAATCATTTAGATGCTGAGCAACTCAGAACAACATATGTCGAGTGATATAGGATACAACAGGTGCCAAGAAAACTAGGAAACATAGTATATGTCGAGCAACCCAGAAATAGTATGTATCGAGCACCAGTAGTACTTCATGTGCTGAGCAACGTAGGATCAACATAAGAGTTTGTACTTGCACTAACAAAGATGTAAACCATTTTGGAGCTGACTTAGAGAAATTTCAAAGGAGAAAGAGGATAAGGACGAGTCATTTGTATTCCATTTGAAATCTTCATGCCACCAATCAGAAAAATGGTGAAGGCATGCAACCAATGAGAAAAATGCAAAATATGAGTGAGAATTTGAGATTCAATTTGGATTGTAGATCCATACCTAACCCTAAGTCTTCGCATTCTTTATAAGGAAGATGAATGCACCATTGTATGAATGGAAGAAAAGTTGCATAAGGGGAGATTATAGTGAAATTTCAGTATAAAGAGAAAAGACTTAGTGAAAGGGATAACATTTATATCTAGTTGACCATAGCAGAATAGGGGAAATATTCAGAGATCAGATCAAGCAAGGATCAAAAGAGAAAGAGCACATCAAGTGCTTGAACCTAGCAATTCAAGATTACACTCAATCAGGTCAAAAGTTCTAATACTCTCTCACAATTGTATTAGAGGTTGAAATCCTATGGTGATAGGTTAGATTAATAGCTAGATAGGAAAGTCTTTTGAGAAGGACAAGAAAATCCTATGTATTAGGTAGGTTTCACAACCTTTATGTAAATCCTTTAACAAGGTGACACTTCTTGTAAAGTGTTTGTAAATCCTTTCAATAGGTTACTATTGACATAGTGTAAAGCTGTTAACAGGGAAAACCATTAGAAGTGGTTGAATTCATTGTTACAGTAATTTTGTGGGTGTCATCCGCACCCCAATTTTATCTTCTTATTCCTAGAGGGTTTTTGGGTCACCAAAATCTCTTGTGTTATGTGTTGATGCATGCTCTCATTTTATGTTTGTTTTATTGCATGCATGTTAATTTCAGTTATATGTTATTATGAGTTTGAAACGATAACAATTGGTACTTCTAATTCACCCCCTCCCCCCCCCCCCCCTCTCATAAGTACTTTTCCCATTTGAATATTCTAACACATGTGCATAAATATAGTTAAAAGTCAGAGCGACTATTGTAGGCTATAATTTATTTTATGATTTTTTATAGAAACAATGGACATATTTAACAATGATTTGACTATTTCAGTTTTTAGAACTTATTTATGATCATGGTAACTAATTTATGATTGTGGTGACTAATTCTATAAATAATGAATCCATTCTACGAGTTTCATGACTAATTATCATGATTGTGTGTAATGTTTTTTAAAAATAAATTTCCAATAATTTAGCTCCACTCCATAAAATGAAAAATATGAAAAATTATCTTTAAAAAAAAAAGAAAAAAACAACAACTCAATAAAATGTAAGGGAAAAAATATTATAGAATTTTTTTAATTAAAAAAAAAAACTTATCCCAATTTCAGTTTTGCACAACCAAACATAGAATAAACATAATCCCAATCAAATTCTAGATAAATCAAACATAGAAGAGGAATATGTAGTCCCATTTTCTATTCCTGGAATAACAAATCTAGAATATGTATTCCTATTCTTGCCACCAAACAGACCCTTATGGAAGATAATTATGGCTAAATAATTTGTGGTGGGGCATTACAATGTTACATATATGTTTAAATATGTTGATTACAATATATAAGACATGAATAGCATGATAATGGATTCTTAAGACTACCTAGTCTAGATTATACAAGATGGCTAGTGATGTTTCACCTAAGTAATTATCTGGCCATGATCAAAAGCTTGGAGAAAGCATGAAGTCAAAATAAAAATGATTTAAACGATCTTCATAAAATGAAAAATATGTCGTAAATAAGCTTAAATGTTTGACATATACCTTGTCAACCAAAGTAACTGAAAGATGTATAACAACTGATATGTATAGTCAACATCAAACGCTATTGCATTAGTCATCAGAAAATTTATGTGACATTGGCATTCCACATTTTCATAGCAGCCAAGTTTGACTATGAGCGACTTGTGATTAAAGTGATTTAACTAAAAAGAAATTTCAGGGAAAGTGATGAGAGGGTTAGACATTGGAAAAATCAATTTTAATTATTTAACAATCTTAGTATAAGAACATAAAATCTTTAGTAAACACAAATTATCAAGAATTTTTAAAAATCAGATTTTTATAGTAGAAGTCCTATTATCATTTTAATTTATTTCTACAATAATTGATTGTCAAAATTTGAGCATATTTCTTCTAACTAATCATAAGAAAAATAATGAATTATAACAATCATGCATAAATCCTTCTAGCAATTCATACCTTATGTGTATGGTAGTTTCAAGAATACAAAACTAACATTCATAGTGCTAGTGTAAAAAAACATAAAAAATCTACTAAGGAGATGCTACAAGTATACAAATTAGATTATTTATCTAATACCACACAAACTACTTTGCATCAAGTATTAAAAGTGGA
Source organism: Cupressus sempervirens (assembly GCA_028749045.1). Lineage (NCBI taxonomy): Eukaryota > Viridiplantae > Streptophyta > Pinopsida > Cupressales > Cupressaceae > Cupressus > Cupressus sempervirens. Next base: position 555,794,497 of record CM053788.1, on the reverse strand, counting down.
TTAAAAATAACATATGATAACACCACTTTCAATTTTCCTCTTCTTCAAACTTCAAGTAACAAAAAATAAGAATTTTGTACTTCCTTCAATCAAACTGGCTGACCAGAATTGCTCCATATTGAAGACTATTGTAGACAACATCAATACTCTATTGGACAAACTAGATTAGGGGAGTATTCATGGTTCTAGGGATAGGATTGAGGATCAAGGCCTCAATAAATGCATCAAAGCTAATTGTAAGAAGACAAAGGTGGTGAAAGACAAAGAAATCAAAGAGTTGAAGGCCTTTGCAATGAACATGAATATACTTATTGATCGGGTTGTTGATATTCTGAAGAACCTATAGCTAGGTATGTGCAAGATCATGGTCAACCAAACTATGCTCTTAAGTGGCAATAAAAAATTAGAAAATCAGGGTTATGTCAACTTGATGTGCAATTTTCTACTTGTTATTAATTTTATATCAAAAATTTGAGAGAAAAGAATCTCTAACAAATTGAATCTAGTTTCTAAACTACTAGGACTTATCTCAAAAAAGTAAAAAATGATTGGTCAAAATTTTGAATTTTAATGCAATATTACAAAAAATTTAGAACAAAAATCAAAAGTAGATGTATGTCTGACCACCTTAATAAAAAACAAATGATAATTTTTTTTTATAATATTTTAAATATAAGTAGTAGACTCATGACTGGATGTGACACATACTTTTGGGTATTTTTATTCTAAATGAATAATTAATAATTAATTTTTGACTTTAGTATTTTTGGAATAAAAAAGCTCTAGTGTCTGACCACCTTAACTAATTCAAAACTCTACAAAATTCAATTTTTCATTTCTTTTCCCTTATAATAGAAGAAACATAGAATGTGATGCATCTTTTGGATTTCAAAAATGTTGTACCATTTGAAAGTTATAGTTGTTTTTCAAGTAGTGTGTCAATCTGCACTTTATATGTAACTCTATTAGAAAATAAGTAATAATTACTTACTAAACTCATAATTTGAAAAACCTTAAATTTATAGAAAGATAAGAATATTCTTAAGTAACCCTTTTCATTTCATCAAATTTTGGTGAAAAAAAAAGTTGCCAGCTACATGTTTGAAGTAAAAATCTCATAAAAATAGGCCAAAAGCACATTTTTAGGATTTTTTAAAGTTGACCATATAGGTTTGGTATCAAAAGATATAGTAGACCTTATAAATATATTAATTGTTTTCATTTAATATTAGGGTGGCTAGAAAAAAAGTTGGAATATATTTTGAAATGGTTTGAAATATTTTAGAACTATAGATTTTTTAAATCGCCACTTTTTGGCACACCATGATCCTGCACATACCTAGTTCTCTAGGTGTTGTCCTTTTGTTGGCTTTTTGTTATTTTTTCCTATTTGTTGTTTTAAGGCTTATGTCTTAGTTTGTTTTGTAGCTTTTGTGCTGATGCATAGTTCTTCTATCTGATACTTTATATAAGGTTTCGGGTCCTAATTTTTATTTATTTTTACTTAACCAAAATAATTAGATAGCATATGATATAAGAAAGAGGATGACACTATTGAATGTTTTATTTACTAAATTGATAAAATAATACTCATATTTTATTCATCAATATTAGCACATCAAATTTCGTATTTATTAGGTAGCATTTCTATTTTAATTATATTGTTCAACTTAACAAATTATATGATTGTATGGCATTATAGAAATGTAAAAATATAATAAAAATTTGTTTGATTTTATAATTATTATATTAGAAAATTGTGGATCAAATTATTACCATATAACTAACCACAAATATCATTATGGGTAATAAAATGCATCACAATGATAACTTGATATAATTAAATTTATAAAGGATATCTATAAAACTATTTTAATGGTAGGAAGTTTTGAGTATGTAAAAAATCAAATCATATTTTCATTGGTGATGCTTTTATTTTACTTAAATTATTTTTCCTTTTAACACTTCATGAGAATTTGAAGGAACATTATACAAAGAATCATTATGAGAAGAGTATTATTTTTAATACTTTTAAATATTCTAGTATAGGAATAGAATAATTTTACCTCTATCTATTTTTAATTTATTTATACATATTGGGTTGAAGTCTATATTATTTATTATTAAATTTTTATTTTTGTTACTCAAAACAAATTATTATTTTATGTTAAGCTTGAGTAGAACCCAATCAAAGACCTCCTAGATGGGAAGCTCTTGACTTTAACCCCATGCACTATTAGATCAAAATGAAATTGTTTTTGTTAGAAGCTAAGATATTCAATAATAGAGAAGGAAATCCTCTAAATTAAAAATTTAAAGCTCTCACTTTTACTCTTTAAAGATGAAAAGATAAATGTGATAACAATATGAAAATGGAATCATGAATTTCAAGGGAAAATATATACAATCTTTGTAAGGTTTGAAATTAAAGAAAATAGTAAGGCTTCAACCAAAAATATCCACCAATCCTTGTTAGGTCATAGGACATTATCACAATGTTGACCCTCATATTTACTAGACCCCCGTCAACCAAAATAAATGCATGTAAGTAGTTTACATCAGTCCTTGAGTAGTATAATGTTAGTTTAAGAATTTTTTGATGATATGGAAGGAAATTTTTAATTTTAATTTTCCCTAATAGTGATCAATAGGTTCATTGTAGGACTTTAATGATCCTCCTAAAAACCACCTTTAAAGTACACAGTGATTCTTTCTATATGAACAAGTGCCACATAGTGGCTAAATACTTGTCATTGTAATTTTGTAGTGCAAATATTGATAAAAACTAATATTGTAATATTTTAGCATTATTTAAATATGTTATTACAAGCAAATTGGATATTTTACTTTGCAAGATATTAGAAATAGTCCTAATGCTCCAAAACACTAAAATAAATAAGAAAAAATAAAAATAAAAATGAGGCAATTCAAAGGGAAAGATAAGAACCAACCCCAAAGCATTATATTCATACATGTAACAAATGAAAAAATAATAAATAAAAATACTAACAATCAATTAAATTTTATGTATTTATGAAAAATATTTAAATAGGTTATTACAAGCATGTTGGATATTTTATTTTGTAAGATACTAGAAATAGTCTAATCCTACAAAACATTAAAACAAATAAGAGAAAAATGAAAAAAGAATACGAAACAATTCAAAAGGAAAGATAAGAACCAAACCCTACAACATTAAATATATCAATTTATAAAGACAGTGCATTATTTTCATATCCATTACAACTAATTTTAAAAGCCCTCCTTAATAGTTCACCTATTTTTTAGATTTTGATATTTCTAATTCTTCTTAGTTGCACATTAAAATCTCAATCAATTGTTAAGTCCCTACAATCATGCCACATAGCTGAAAAAGCTCCTAGAAAAAGTTACAAAGATTCACTATATAAGTGTCTAACAAGTTTATCCAATCGAATGATAAATAAATTGTTTAGAGAAATTACAAACTTAAAAATATTACATTTAACTATAAAAAAAATATAAACTAAGTAACAAAATTAACAAGTTGGCATATTTTCATTGGTCTGCATACTTCAATTTGATCACTAGTTAACATAGTAATTCCAAAAAGTGATGTAATAGTACTTAGCCTACTGGTAAGTACTAATAATGATTTAAAATCTATTAAATAATTTTTTTAAGTCTTGCAAGGAGATTGCATGTAGAAACAACATATGAAACATAATATTGTATAGTAGAAAAGTAAGTCTTCGAAGAATATTAGTATTAGAATGAATCACAGTTAGTCTCTTTTATCATGTGTTGCATGCATTTTCCTTGTAAAATTATTCTTACAAAATCTATGAATTATACTAATATACCACTTAATTTTGTATGGTAAATTTTATGATAAATCATATATAAAAATAATAATTAGAAATAAATAAAACTCCTTATCATCGTTAATTTTTTATTTCACATTAGAATTACAAAACTTGACCTATTATCAATCCATAATTCTATAAATTAGAATAGCGAAAGAAAACAAAAATATGTAACAATTTTAAATTATCTATTTAAATTATAAGATGGTAATAGAGCAAAATTTTCACTAAATTCCAACAATAAACAAAAACATGTAACAATTTTAAATTATTTATTTAAATTAGCGATAAAGCAAAAAAATTATGGAGTAGAAATAAAGTATTAATCATTCTTCAATGTTTCGTAATAAAGAATATTTCATAATAAATAAGACTATTCATATTTTTTATTTGACAGTAGAATTAAAAAGCTTGACCTATTGTCAATCCATAATTCTACAAATTAGAATAGGGAAAGAAACCAAAAACATGTAACAAATTTAAATTATATATTTAAATTAGAAAATGGAAAATAAAGAAAAATTTTCACTAGAAATAAAGTTTTAATCATTCTTCAATGTTTTGTAGATAAAGAATATGTACTTTTCGAACAACGTGTAGAAAATTATAATTAAAGCATTTATTTTCTATTTATAAAAAAATAAAGACATTCATTTTCATTAATTCCATATTGATGTGCCTTCCATGTTATTCCCCGAGCCACCACAAGAACAGGAAACGATGGTTTCATTACACTGTTTACAAGTGGTTGATTGTTGCGATGGGGCAAGAAAATTATTGGGCGAGGTTTACACCATAAATTGAATATATATATATATATATATATTAAAATAAAATACTAGGAGCACCTCTATTGAACTAAAGGCCTATCAATCACCTCTATCGAATGAGATGCAGGTAACTAGACCTTTCTAGAATGAAGGATTTATGCAAAGTATGAATATGCAAGTAACCTATATATGTATTATGAGAGTAGAAAACTAATGTGATTCTTGGTGACCCAGATTTGTGTCAAATTGCTCCACTTTAGTTACATAGCTCTTATAAATAAGAATATATCTACATCAAGATGGTTGTCCTCCTCAATAAAGAATCAACGTTTGCATTTTTGGTGCTTTGTTTTTGGTCTTTTGAATTCTTTCTCTCTCTCCATTTGTGGTTGTAATATGAATGAATAGTAAAAGAATGTATTTAAGCTAGAAATGTTGTAGTGTAATGTTGTGAAAATAATTTTATAAGCTTATCTTCTTAATTTATGGTCACATAAGCATTAACTATGTCATTTTCAAGGGAGATCCTATTTATATTATTAACTTTGTACAAGATGCCCATGTTGGCTCCTCTCATGCCAAATCGCATGTTTAGGAATTCACAAGTTTTTTTTTGAAGTTAAACAACTTCTATATGCCCTATTTTCCCAAGTTTATCATGATTACCTTACAATAAGTGCTATGTTTTGTAATGTATACAAAAAATATTCTTCTTCTATGCAAGTTGTGTCACTTGTTTTTTGGATTTTTGATATGAGTAGGGTGTGGAATGATTAAGGCTTGACTATTGCATAATTGTTTATTTATCATCTCTAATTTTTTTAATATATCCTACTTTTGAATTCTTTTTTGATGGGAGATCCCTTAAATATGTAATAGCGGGGTTGGGAGGGAGGCATGGGAAGATACTTGGGGAAAGAAATTGGACATAGCTCATGCTTTAAAAGGATTATGAGCATATGTAAAACTTGGGGGTGTAGGTGAGTTCCCTTAGAATAGTAAGATGTTGCAATAAAATGGGTGAGGGTAAGGATTCTTAATTTGGATTTATGGATGGTTATATAGGAAAATGCTCAATAGCATAGATTCCATACTATGAGTGGGAGGTACATCTCTCTACTATTTCATAAGAGACCCAATATTATTCTATGATGAGAACGATATGCTACCCCTAAAATTTCAATTGCAAACACTAAAATATAGGAAGGGCCACTTGAAGGTGCCAGGGAGAAAGATAACAGTCATATTCACTATATACCCAACTCCAAGCATGTACTATCTATCGTATGTCAATACTATATGGGATGGGTAGCCATTCACAAGAGTTGGGGATGTAAACCATGTAATCAAATATTAATAGAAATTCTCTCACAAGAAAGGGGAAAATGTCTCTACTAGGGATGTCCACAAGTACTTAATCATGTTAAGGTGCTTGTGGATGTCCATCAAGTACCTGGTACTTTCAAGGAGCTAGAGGATGGTTGCATGCCTTTCCCAAACAAAAAGGTACCTATTTGTAATAATAAATATTATTATTTAATTTCTGTGGCCTAGCCCATGAAACTTTCCTAGTTTCTTTTCTAACCAAACAAAATTCCTATGTTTTGATATTTCTTTATGTTTGGGGGTTGTGTCTGTTCTATGGGTGATACTAGTACTAGTAACATGAATTGTTTGGAAGGGGATGAATAGTGGTGGGGCTGATGAAGAACATAGGGTGGAGATCTTTTGGTACTTTTCATTTTTCCTTGCATTATTTTTTAACCACAAAATTAATTTAAAATATTTTTGTAAAATATAGACACTCACACCACCAAATTTTGATACAGGCAATAATATGTCTATAAAAATTATCTATCCAGTAACTTTGAACATAAATTTTTTCTCTAGAGTGGTATTAAAATTTTGAATGCATTTCTATTAGGATGATTTTTTGATCATATACGAAATGTACATTATGTAATTTCTCATGATTGTATTATATCTAGAAGCTTCCTAGATGCATTTTTCTTGTTTGTTAAAGTGAGAAGAAAAGCCCAGAGATATACTTGTACACATGCTAAGGCATGTCAAATAGTAAAATTCATTACAACAAATTTTTACATATTAACTTATAAATGAATACCCACCTACATATATATTTAGAAGTAGAGATGTCAATTGTACATCATAAACATGAAATGCATAAACATTCATACATATTAAGATACATGTGGTTGAACTCTATAATCAATGTTACACATAGTCATTGGAGAAAAGGCAAAGGAATTAAATGATTTATTTTCTAACCTTGTAATACAAAATCAAATGCTAAACTTATATTAAATGAAATCAAATGTATTATTTTACTAAAATTTTGTAAAATGCAAATTGAAACAACCATACAAAAATTTGTAGAATGTCATCAAGATGAATCAATGATATCTTTATTTTATCACATAGAGCTAAACAAATATTTTTTGGAGTACTTAAATGTTTTGATTCTTTGATATTCTTGTTAACTGTGCTACTATTCTTAGTCAATACTTTCTTTTCTATAACATCTACTCAAATTTCTTGTCCCTTGAAGGCTATATACTAGCATCCAAAAAACTCACTCGAGTTGTCATCTACTTTTTCATATCCACTACTAGTTTATGATTTACCAACAATTGTTACCTACTTTATAAGTTCTAATCATCTCACATGAGCACCTCTAAGGATCCCAAGGATAAATCTATTCTCACTTTTGATCTCCTAAATCCAACTAGTTTTATTATGCATCCTCTTTGGATATGAAGCAGATCATCTGAGACATTTTTGTTTGAATAATATTTTTTAATTAACTAGAATTCTTATTTCTCATATTTATTATCTAAATAATTAGTAAATTGATCAATTTCAGTGTGCCAAATAAAGTTCACAATTTCAATTGATTGTCTTCTCTATTAGAGTCAAGATTTGATTTTTTTTAATCTTCTTCAAAGTAGTTAATAATAGAGACCTCTCTAAGAGTATCATATGCTAAATTAATCATAGGCTATCATGCACCACCTATGTCCAATGTGGAACTAGATCCAATGATGTTGTGTGCTTGCACTCAATTTATTTGGAATGACTGTAATTACTCCAATGAGGCAACTTATAACAATCATGTTTGAAAGTAGAGTCAGATCTCTTGTGTTTTTGAATTTACTAATATATAGACTATCACTATTGCAATGTGGATAAAGGAACACATTTCCTTTGACATGTTTTTATGTTATCCAATGATGATTATGTTTGATTTTTTGTAAGGTAATAAGAAGGGTATGTCAAAATATGGCCCATCTGTCGCTGATTTAAATATAGTGTCATGCTCCAGAAAAAAAAATTAAGAAATGGATACTCTAATTTAAAATTATTTTTCCTAAATGCTTTTTCATACTTTATCATTGAAGGGCAATAGGTTTGCAATCATTCTCTAGCATGTAAGTTGCATTGGTCAATTGCTAAAGTATTCACACTTAATGTCAATAGTAGCATCAAAACTCATTGTTACTAACTCATCACTAAAAAATTAAAATAACTAATGAGCACAATTTTGTGGAAATGTGGTGAACTTTTGATTTGTTATAAACTCAATGTTTACTCTCCTATTATTGGCATAAAGCTTATAGTAGAAACTATAAGTTTGATATTATTAATTTCCAAAACTTAACAAATCAAATGGAGGTGTATGTTATGAATGTTTGCTAATTAATTTATCATACATATTTTCAATAGGAAAAGTTTGATGAGCAATATAATTGGTAAAATGGAAAAGACATAAAAATTTTGTCCAATGGAAAATTTAGTCCAAGAAGTCTACTAGAGAACCAATACCAACTTAAACCAATAAAGTATAGTAGAGGACTTTGATAGACTTGTTATGTTGTGACTTCATTGTGCAGTTTGTTGTTTCTCTTCAATGTTTCATTAGCTTTTTTTCATTTGCTAGCATATTATAGAGATATCATCACATTTCATGTGGCAACTACTTTAGGGGATCCAATTAAGGAAGGGAAAACTCTAGGATATTGTATGATTAACTCATTTAATGATAATTATTTTTGTGCACTCCAAATGCCAAGTAAGACTCAACAAACTTGTGTAACATGGGACTACTTTATGGTCATGTGGGTGATCTATATTGGAAGCAGTCCTTCAAATTACAAGGCTGGTTCCCTTTAACAAAGTCTTAAACTAACTCTTGATAAGAAATGGAATGAAAAATAGTACTAGCTTATGAGGTGATTCATGGATCATCAAATTTGATAATCTAGTCACAATCTAATCTAAAATATTTATACTTTTCACAACCCCATGTGGTACAAATACTACATGAGCATTTCATATAAAGGTATTGTTTCTTGTATGAAGGAAAACTATGTTTTGACAACTCCAAACTAAGTGAAAAATACAATGTATGACCTATACTATAAATTTATGTACCATAATGAACAAGAACATAAACAAGGAAAAAAGTTTGTTGTCTTATTGAATTAGAAAGGATATTATACATCAACTCAAAATGAGTTACAAGACAACCTTTCTATGTTGCATGCATGATAAAAGTTTAAAGAACCAAAAAGTTACAAGGCCTTTGATATTCTTTTAAGGAAAAACATGCCTCAAATCAGGTCCATAGTTGGCTTCTTCGCCAAATTAGTCATTTCCTTTGATGTTTCCTTGTATGAATAGTAGGAAATGGAAACTTCTGCTTCTTACTGAATTCAAAAAATTTGACTCTAACTTTGTGCTCCCTAAAAATTAGGACTTGATTCTAACAAAATAACTACCCATCACATTTTAAATTTCAAATTTCAAATCTAGGATTTTTTGCATTCCCAAAATCTAAATACCTTTATACTAATCTTTAAGAACCATAAAACTAGGCTCCATTGACAATTGAATCATGGAAATAAAAAAGAGTCCCTTAAGCTGATATGACACTGCTCTATAATTTTATTATCAGTTACTTGTATTTCTGCACAATGATAACAAAGCTCCTCATGTTGATAACCACTTATAATATTTTTAAGAGTGAATACAGTTCATGACTATATTACCCCCAATGGACAATCAACCATTTCATTAGGTCGATTATTGCTCTACCTTTGACATTGTTGTTTATTGGGTTTGGTATATTCTTTACACTTTGTTATTAATTTTTGGAAAAGGCTAAACAAAGATATAAGACCATGACTATCACACTTATTAGGTCAGTGTTTCCTTCAAGATTGTTTCTCATGATACCTTCATATATCATATTCTTGATTGTCACATGTCAACTTGGCATGTCAAATATCTTCATTTTATTGTATAATGGCTTTGACCTATAACTAAATCATTCTTTCTAGTTTGTAATATGCCCTTCATGGTGATTATCTGGTGGTTCTACAATCTCTACTATTACTGGGACTTTCATCACATGCTTTTTGGCTGAGTCTTGACATTTGCACCCTAAACTTGTCCTTAGAATATTTTTATGAACTTCATTCTATAACAAACCTAACTTGTAGATACTAAAAAATAACTATTGCTTATATTAGCATTTAGTCATATACTATGCACTCTCAATGGCACCACTGCTTGTAAGTCTACCACATCCCCTAAACATGACCTACCACTCTTAAAAAATCTCTTTTTGAGGGATGTCAGTTGATGTTTCTCTTTTACCTTGTCAAAGCTCATACACAACCTCAATAAATTTTTATCTACCTATTGAATTATCTCCTTTGCTGACACTCGATCACAGTGCTTGCCACTATTATAAATTGATGCATCATTGACAAAAGTCTGTTACTTATTTTTCTATATTTTTTCATTGTATTAAAAGCATGATGACTACTCCTTATTGATTTCATGCACTAGTACTAATTAGATGGTCACCATTATCATCAATTGATAATCTTTTCTACCTTTATGACTATTTGACCCTATAGTTAAAGCTTGTGTTGAGATGATTGTCATGTAACAATCTTCTCTGCCTCTGATTATTTAGCCTGTAGGTGATGCTCATTTTGAGATGACTATCATAAACATTGTTTTTGTGTTGCCCTACAAATTGTTGCTCCTCTAACATTCACAAATTAGTGTTTTTGGCATGTTGTTCACTTGACCCATCTTGTTCTCATGAAAAGTTGTTTCTTAGCTATGACCTTGTTTGAAAAAAATGATGGGACTCTTAAATTTTTCTCATAGATTTGAATCATTGTTCCTTGTACCTCCATTTCTCCTCACTTGCATGGTGCTTTATATTTGTATTGTGCTCTAGCAGTCCTTCACGACTTCTTGTTGACTACTCTGTTATAGTGGTTTTACCTTTGATAGTCTTTATAATGAACCAATTTAAGGCTCTGAATATGGTTATTAAGAATAATGCTACAGTCTTTTCTGGTCATTCATGTCTACCAGTTAAAATAACTACCTTGATGCTTTACTGATCATTGTCCTTTACATGCTACTACATCATTGATTTAGATTAAAGTTAATTCACACTGTTAACATACTTCAATACCATCATAATAGTGTGGTTATCATTTTTTTGTCATTGTTATTTATACATCTCTTTTAGACCCTTTCCATGCTCACTATACCAATCTTCAATACTATTATAATAACCTCATAGGTGTAATACCCCAAAATTGGCTCATTGCCATGTTAACCAATTCCGATCTATTCTGATCAAATCTAAAGTCATGTTCTACTAAGCAAATTCTTTTTCTGATTTTTGCTACTTGACTTAATTGCCAAATGCAGAAAACCCTAAATCTGCATTAATCAGACTACCTATTTAATTCCTAAGGATTGACTCGTATTAGTCACATTAAACCTATTTGATTAATATTTAATTTAATTTGAAGTTTTTGTACTTTAATTAAATTATATCCTAAGGCTAATGTACTAAGGAATTAAAAATATTTAATTTAATAACTATGTCCACTTTAATTAATTGAATGAAATTATTCAATTAAATGAAAAGAGCATTTATGAGGTCATATCCCACTTTATTAAATAAAATAATATCTTCAGAATCTTCTCTTAAGTTCTAAAATGGAAACTCTAAGTGAACTACCTCTTGAATTGGAAGCAATCTAGTTAACTTGTTCTTACACTCATAAAAAGTTCAGTTAACTACTCATCACACTCAGATCTAAAATAATTAACTTCACCTGAACAAGGAAGTTTCCATTTTAAATGAATCTTCTCTCTAGTCTTAATCATCCATCTAAATTGATCCTGACCATTGATCAATTCCTAGATTCTATTTAAGGGACTCTCAATCCCTCATTACAGAGGTTAGGTTTTGATGATATTGAATTGTGGTCAAATTGAATACTCATTTTCATAGCTCTCATATATGCTTTTCCTTAGTATTTTAATGGAATCTAGATTAATATTACATATATCTAGCTTAATTTCTTTTATTGTTTAATATAATAAATTGCACATCATATAGGTTACTTGCATATTCATACTTTGCATAAATCCTTCATTCTAGAAAGGTCTAGTTGCCTGCATCTCATTCTAAGAGTACATAGGAAAAATCCTTCTAGTTAGAAGGAAATAGGTTGCATTGTCAGACCTCTTGGATGAATTATCCCATATTCATTCCAGGATGAATCCACATAAAATGACCATATTGAAGTGTAGTTGAAAGATCTAAGGCCTCATTTTCACGTATACATTTTTGGCACCCACCTTGCGATCGATAAAAACAATTTTTGTGGCCTCATTTGTCTTAATTTCTATGATGAGATGATGGTTTCCTTTTAGGAGATCAATATCTTTAGAAAGGATGAGTCTAGATTGATTAAGCTGAGTCGGTGATTAACATGTTCTACGTGTTTGGGTGAGAAACTAAGGTAGAGGAGTATGCTCTTTCCCCTTGAGGGAAATCAAAAACTTTGACCCTTATGTTCGAACCACTAGTCCGAGTCAATCCTTCAGAGGGCCTACTGGAGTGATCCAACCTTTGGGAATGACCCAACTGAGCACACTCCTTTAGCTGAAGATTCCAACTCACTATAATAAAGAAGCTTTGTAGAGCGAAAGACTCCAAAGCTATATTAATTTATTCCTCTTGATTCTTGATATCACATATCAAGGGGAAGCTCTGTCTGTTGCATTGGTCAGTCCCAACCCAAGTCTTGCTAAGCAAGTGTGTGCACTCTCAGATGCTGGTGTGGGCTACTGGTCTCAACTTCGCTTGCAAAGCCACCAGGGATTGATACAAAAGGAAGCCAAGTAAAAAACCTTTTAGTTAGAGGCTACTCGGTTCACCTCTAAAAGGAGGCATAATCTTTCTGCAAGGAGGGGGAAGAATCTCTCCTATAGAACTCACCATAGGCATGCTACTAGGTGTTGGAAGGTGGTATACATGCTTGACCCCTGCCACAAGGGTGTTCACTTAGCGTATATGTTATTGAGCCCTTTGAATACACCAAAAACATGGGCACCCTCTACGGGGTGACACGGCTGTATCAGGTGCACACATGTGTATAAGTTGTGGAACAAAGGTTTTTCCTTCTCTAACATTTTCTATTTCTAGGGGTAAAGCATGTTTGTTATTGAATCTTAAAGATGTCCAAACCTACTTAAACAAAATTAAAGTCAAGACTCTGTTGTCCCTCTGAGTTGCTTTGCCCTCAGTTGGATTGTATTCAACTATTGCTTGCTTCCCATGTCATGTTGAAAACACTTTGTCTTACTTGAAACCCAATGCTATTTCACAATCTAAAAATCAACCTTGCAATCTATCTGATACCTCTCAAACATGCCAACAATCTATCCAAACAGTCTGAAACTATCAAACTCTCTTCAAAGTTTAATTCTATTATCTATCTAGTCTCAAATTTTGCGCAGAATTTTGCAAGATTTTGCACAAGCCCCATTTGTCTTGTCACTTCTTCACAATAGTTTATCTAGATCTTCGCACGAGAACTTACATATCTCCGCATGACACCTTGCTAATAGTCTTATGTTTGTCTACCAAAACCTATGACTTCTTCGCTGGGCCATAAGTTAACATATTCAATAATAGAGAAGGAAATCTTCTAAATTAAAAATTTAATGAGCTTGCACTTTTACCTTTTAAAGATGACAAGATGAATGTGAAAACAATATGAAAAAAAATCATGAATTTCAAGGGAAAAAAATAAAATCTTTTTAAGGCTTGAAATTAAAGAAAATAGTAAGACTTCAACAAAAAATATTCTGGTGTCTTCTTTTATTCTACTTCAATTATTTTCCTTTTAAGATTTCATGAGAAAAATATGGAAAATGAACAAATTATGCAAAGAAATCATTTTAACAATATAATGTTTATAATAATTTTAAATAATATAGTATAGGAATATAATAGAGAGGGAAATTATCTAAAATAAGAAATTTAATAAGTTGTCACTTTTAGCTTGTAATGATGAAAGGATAAATGTAAAAAGAAGATAAAAACAAAATCATGAGTTTCAAAGGAAAAAAGATGCAATCTTTCTAAGGCTTGAAACAAAAGAAAATAGTAAGGCTTTGATCAAAAATATGCAACAATCATTGCTATGTCATGGGACATTATATCACAATGCTAGCCCTCATAATTTAAATACCCTCTCCACCAAAAATAAATGCATGTAGATTATTTACATTTTCTTGAGTGGTAAAATGTTAGATTGACAATGTTTTTATAATATGGAATGGAAGTTTTAATCTTATTTTTCCCGCACAACGATCAATAGCTTCATTGTAAGACTCTAATGATCCTCCTAAAAACCACCTTTAAGGTGCAAAATGATTCTTTATATATGAATAATGATGTAAAATATCTTAATCAATTTTTTTGTCTTTCAAAGAGATTAACATAGCATTGATCTAGAAACAATTAATGAATCACATTTAATTTTTCTTATTTTCCTTGTAACATATTTCTTACATAATCTATGTATTATACTAATTATATCACTTCATTTTGTCATGATTAACTGTGTAACAAATCATATAAATAAATTTTAATTAGAAATAAATAAGACTATTCATATTTTTTATTTGACAATAGAATTACAAAGCTTGACCGATTGTCAATCCATAATTCTACAAATTAGAATAGGGAAAGAAAACAAAAACATGTAACAAATTTTAATTATATATTTAAATTAGAAGATGGTAAATAAAGCAAAATTTTCACTGAATTCCAGCAATGAATGGAGTAGAGATGAAGTTTTAATCATTCTTCAATGTTTCGTAAATAAAGAATATGTACTTTCCGAACAACGTGTAGAAAATTGTAATTAAAGCATTTATTTTCTATTTAGAAAAAAATAAAGACATTCGTTTTCATTAATTCCATATTGATGTGCCTTCCATGTTATTCCCCGAACCGCCGCAAGAACAGGGAACGAAGGTTTCATTACACTGTTTACAAGTGGCTGATTGCTGCGATGGGGCGAGCAAATTATTGGGCGAGGTTTACACCATAAAAAGAATATATAAAAGAAACAAAAGAATAGCGGTAAGCAGATCTATGATCGTAGTAAAGGCCGCCTATAATCTAGAGGCCGGAAGTGTAAGCGACTCCCGTAGCTGGAATCCATGAAGCCCCCGAGATGAGCTGAGCAACGGTGAACTTGGCTGCTTCGGTGGCGCTGCTGATGATGTGAAACCCGGGCCAGCTCACACGCTTCGCAGTTCCCGCGCCGCCTCCGGTGTTGGCGTATTCGCCGTAGTACAATGTGCTCAGCGCGAAGTTCCCGTCCCACTCCAACCATCCGGCAGGGTCGATGTGATCTCCGAGAGTGGACTGCATAAACACCGTGCGAGAGTATTCCTTCCACGGCCTCCCCAGAAACGTCTGGACGGACCCTTTCACTGCCTCCAGATCAGAAGACGCCGTCACTGCGCATTTCTGGATGGAAATCCCCGTGTTCTCGTTGGGGTCGGTTCTTCCCTGGGCGGTAATCGTGTTCTTCTGGCCGCTCATGGGACGCCGGGCGATGATGTTGCTGTTCTGTATCACCACCGCAGCGTTGCCGAAGATGAAATCCACGGTGCCGTAGATGTCCACCTCGCGGTAGAATTGGCGGAGTGAGTAGACATACAATGTGTCTTGGTACCCTTTTATGCCGCACCTGTACACCGCTGATCTGTCTGACCCCACTCGGAGTGCCACGGCCTGGTGCTTCGCTGCACCCGCGGTGTTCTCGAACGTCATATCCCTTGCGATGAATCCGTTGCCAGAAACAGCTGCACACAATATGGATAAAAATCAATCACATACAATCATTTGAAGGGTGAATTGATCTTAGACTGTATCTATTCAATATGGAGTGGGTAGTGGAGTCTTACCGACAGTTGCAGATTTGAAGGTGGTGAAGCCGTCTTGGACGCTCTTGCTTCCACTCACCACGGTTTTATCCTTCCCGTCTCCCACCAACATCAGATTCGTGATCTTTTTCAATATGTCGATGTTCTCCTTGTATGTTCCCGCCTTGATGTAGAGGATGTATCTCGTCCCGCTATTCTGAGGCGCGGCGCTGATTGCTTGGGCGATTGTTCGGTAATTGCCGGAACCGTCTTGTGCGACCACCGCGTTCGCTTGGCTGGCCGGGCTTGACGCCTGCAACAGCTTCCGATCTCCCCCCGACAGCCATTCGGGAAACCCATCTCCGTTGTCGTTGGCGTTTGAGGATAGCAGGCGGCGATTGTTAATGGTCTTGGTGGCTGGCAAATTGGAGAGCTTGTACATGGACAGCGAGTTGCTGACGAGCTCAGACAAGTTCACAGCCCTGGACGACATGAGAGCCCTGATGGGATTTGTGGCGCTCAAATTGAGATCACGGAATCCGTTCAAGCAGGTCTCCTGATTTGTGAGAGCAGCGCTGAGCCAAACGGGGGAGTCAGAGGCGTTGTGAGAGCAGACGTTGAGACGATGGATGGTGTCTTCGAAGAGCTCCAGACAATCGCTCCACGCCGCGCGCTCTCTCTTGTTCATCGTGTTGTTTTGGAGAGTGAGAGTGAAGTTGTGGGCTTTTTGAGCTCTTTGCAGGCTCACCTGGAAGGCGAGGTTGGTGAGATCCTCCAGCTTGGCGGTGTGATAAGCAGGATACGAAGACATGGACGAGATGCATCGCTCGGGATAGCGGGCCTTGCTACACGCCGAGCTCGCCACTTTGGACACACTTCTCCAAGAATGACGATTGTCATGATGTTGGTTGCTGTCGTTTGAGGCTACAGAGGCAACACACACCAGTGCGGCAATAGCCAGAATTGATGTCAGAGCAATTACTACACCTCTGCTTCTCGAGGTTTCTGCTTTCTCCACTCCAACTTTGGCATAACCATGACTATTCTTCATGTTGCAGGGGCAAGCCAATGCTGAATTCAGGCGAGGATATATAGATTTTAGATTGCAAGGGGGAAAAGTACTTGCTTAGAGCTTTGCAATGGACGGTTTGAATCTCCAGTGAGCAAAGCATCGCAATTTATAGGATGGGATTACGTAAATTGGTCAGTCTGTCTCGGCGGACAGTTTTGAAACGATTACTCCGCGGGTGCCGCCATGAAACGTTCCCAATTGATGCTTGTCGTGGATTTGTTTCTCCTTTTCTTTTTAACCTCAATCGCAACACTATTATTGTCAAATTCAACAGCCTCGCGGAGAACACCATATTCGTCAGAATCTCGTGCCGCCAAATATAAAGGCAATTGCATTGAACGTTGGTTTCTCATTTCAATTAGACTGCATCACGCTGACGGCATTCGCTTGTACTTTGATATTCCACGAACGCAAGCTTGCAATATAATTAAGTTGACCTTAGATTAAGCATATTAGCGTCCAGTTTAAAGTCATGCTTTCCTTCCACAATTATTAGCCTTGGTCGGGTTATGGAACACTTCTCAAACAGTTGTTTTTCTAAATTTAACTTCTTGGTCAGCCCATTACCGCGTATAAAGTTTATATTCAGCCGCAGAAATTAGGAAAGCAAATTGAACACTATCGAATTTGCTTTCGCAGCTCCCGCTTCTAGATTCTGTTTACTTTTCTATCTCTATTCATTAGGTTGAATGGTATAAGCAAAAAGTTTTCGGCTACGTTAACGACATAAAATCTATTTGATCGTATTTCTTAATGTATCTCCTTTCATAAATGCACATCTGTTGTTTCTAGTGATGAATAGATTTATTAGTTAGAGGTAAAAAAATATATTTAAAATTGTTAAAATTATTAAGTTTATTCAAGAAGTCTAGATATCTAGATGTTGCTAAGTTCAAATTTTCTTCTAAAAATATAAAATCTATTCAAAGTGCTTCAATTTCAATAATTTATATTAGAATAAGATAATAGACTTGATTTTTAAGATCATTTAAAATAAATTGTTCAAGTTTTAGTATTAATAAATATAAAAGTCATATTTTTTTTGTGAAAATAATATCATTAAAGTTATTTTTATATGATATAAATTTCAAGAATACATTTGGATAGCTTTACATTTATTTTAGTTTTGCGTCAAACAATTGTAGTTCAATTAGTTCAATATTAAAACATAGATAGATCAATATAAATATATTTAACTATCTCATTAGAAACTTTTGCATAAGCTTGTTATAGTGACTTGTTTATTCTTTATTAGTAACATGTTTTTCATTTAAGAGGATACCATCATATTTAACGATAAATAATTTTGATAGAAGAATTGGAATAAAGATACGAGATAAAATCTTAGTTTGAAGCCTTAGCTTGTCCATATAAATCATTGCTCACATATCATATTAGAGTTGGACTAATGCCAAACACTTATAGTGTGACCTAATAGGGATATTAGAAATAATGCGATTCCAAATTGATGATGGATTGTCTATACATGCACCAACAATCTGGCTGGTAGAGCACTTTCATAGCAAATGGAAGGACCCCAATTTGAGTCCTAGATGGTCCAAAATGGGGCAATAACATGGTATAGAATTAGTAGAGAAATCTAGTGGGAAATGAAAGGTCTTAGGTTCAAATCATAGCTAGTCAATATGAGCCATCTAATTAATATTCTAATCTAGGACCTCTCTTTTAATGCAAGAATGATCTATTAATTAATTGATCATAAGACCTTTAAAATTGCTACTAGAGTTCTCTGCCAATTGAACTACCAGCTAGTCCACGATCGATTACTAGATATGACTTATTTGCAATACTCCTCTTAAACCACACTATAGGCACTTAAGACTCTTATCATACTTGTAACACCATATGTTAAGATACCCCTGATATGAATGAACTAAGAATCAAACTTAGGACCTTCTCTATAGATGGAATGACCAGCCCTTTATAACGATCCCATCATCAATCCAAACATAAATTATTTTCAGAAAAGATTAATAAAAACAATAATAATAATAATTTTGCATTTTTACTTTAACGATTGTATTTTATTTGTGCTATCATTTTCGTCACACCCAAAATCTTTGTTATTCAAATTTTACTGGATAATTTTATTTCGTCCAACGATAAGATATAAAAGAGTTGGAAAGGCGTGAAATTCTAACTTTGAATTTTGGCTAGATTGAGAAAGCCACGTCAAGCATGCACCGTTACCTAGTTAAGTCCATTCATTATACCTTATTTTATTGCAAATTATTCTCGTTATTGATGTCACTTAAATGTGTTTTCGTAGAAGACTTTGTTTTCACCCATTTTATTCATGTCCAGATGCTTACCCGGGTCAAACATTAATAGCCGCTTTGTCTAGATTTGATCGAACCTTAATTCTTTTTAGTCTAGACAACCTAAGTAATCAATAGCGTTGTAATTATCACGTGTTTCAAATAAAGACAATACATGCAAATCCATGCACCCACCATCAAACCATTCAACCACACCTTTATCAAAAAGGCTTGCTACCAGACGGAACGGCTTAAACATCACACACTAATGCTTCATTCCTAGAGTAAAAGTGTTAAATATTCAAAGTTTGACTTACTTTTCCAAGCTTAATTTCTTGGTTAGTGTGTGATGTTTAAGGCTGGCCCTACCAAACATTTAAACATCCATTTGAAAGTGGTTTCTTTTCACATTTGATGTAGATTGATTCCAGAGAGCTTGGTAGGCATTGCAAAGAGTTTGGAACTACTTTTAAAGTTCTTTTTGTGTACAAAAGGGTACATGGAAACTAATTGTTTGCTTTGTTTTTCCTGATTTGGATGCCCGTTGAAAGTTGAAAGTGAAGGCCGTTCACTTTCAAATAGAGAAAAGGTTAAGTCTGGAACCATTTGTTTTGCCATGTAGCTCTCCCTAAACTATCGATATCCTATCTGACCCTAGAACCTCCACATTGATATTCAAGATTACTTCTCCACCTCAAAACATGGCTTAGTCTACTTAATATTTAAATTCAATTGGTAATGTTTATTAATCTACTTAAATATTAGTGTCAATGTTTGTTAATCTGTTTAATAATATATAAATTCAATTCATATGGTTAACAAATAATTATTCTTTTAATAAATGATCTTAGATCTGGACAGGCATAAGAAAGTACTACAAGATTAAAAATGTATGATATATAATAGGCAACACTATATATATATATATATATATATATATATATATATATATATATATAGATCATTTAGACAAACACAATATAAGAGGCAAACACAAACACATGATGATAGACACAAAAGAAAACTTAAAACAATGTAAGATGGTAATTTCTTTGGAAAAATATATTTATTGCAATAAAATATAGTTTTTTCAAGTGATTTCGAAATAAATTAATTAGAATAAACCCACAATTAATTTAAGTGGATAGTAAACACCAAAAAAAAAATTAAAATAATAATTGTACGTTATATTTATAGAAAAAATCTAAGATATAAATTTAATAGAAATTATCTCATATTTTTGAATTATGACTTGCAGGTTAAAAGTTTAATTATCTACATCTTTCCAAAGTTGTAGTGAAGATGGATAAAACTATTGGAATGAAGCCACATGTAAACAAATAATGTTGTAACCACAAAAGATCTCATAAATTAGTTTTGTGGGAACCCTAGTAGCAAATAGAATGTTCAAGTCCTACCTTGTATAAACCATAACTCAACATATGGTATAAATTCTAGAGTAGAAGCCTTAAGCACCTACATTGTGGCTTAAAGGGCGAGTTAGAAATAAGCCAATTCAAAACTAATAATTGGTTGTCGACAAAGGGACAAACTGTTTGATTGGCACATAACTCTAATAGAAAGAAAAAGGTCCTAGGCTCAAGTCCTAGTTGGCCAAGTATAGGACAATAGCTTAGTTGGTAGATCACTCTAGTGGTAAATGGAAAATCTTAGGTAAACTAGGATTCTACAATAGAACTGTCCACATATTGCTAGAGTGCTCTAATCAATTATGTTGCTAGTCCCTTTGTGACTAGTCTATAATTAATGTGGGATAATCTTATTTCTAAAATTTCCCTTTGGCCATATTATAGATGCTTGGGGTTCCTAGTCTAAATCTAGTACAACATGTGGAGTTAAGAAATGGATATATAACCTTCCAATTCCTACTAAAGTGATCTTAGAAATTGAGATGCTAGACACTCCAATAGATTAGGTGTAATTTATAATGAGCACACTTGCTTGAGGCTTTTAATGTACTTTTGATATCTTGATGGAATACAACTCATATAGACAAGTTAGAACTTGAAAACAAGACTTTCTATTTATTACTCTTGGGCTAATCAAATAAAAATTATCAACCCTTTTTGTGGCTAGCCCATCATTAATCAACACATGCCTTATTTTCAACCAAAAAAAAATGACGTACCTAAATATTGTGTTAAGGCAGAAAGCTTTGTTAGATACTTAGAGCTTTGTTACATAGTTAACTTCATTGAACTTCACTTTATTGATTACAAAGTATCTGAGTTATCTAAGGGCCCGTTTGGCAATGGCAATACAAGTGGAATAGGCATATGTAAATTCTTAAAATTTTGAATTTTTCGTTTGGATGCACCAAATCAGAATTGGAAAACAAAATAAAATAGGAATACGTAGTCCAATTTTGGCCCAAAAATGAGGTTTTGCAATCCCACCCAAATAGGTGGAATTGGAATACATAATCCTATTTCAGTTTTATTTATTTTAGAAAGCATAAATTTTTGGGTCCGTGAATTCTCTATCAAATTCTCGCTGAACCAAATAGAGAATAGAAATATGTACCCCCATTTTCTATTCCATAATAAGTATTCCGGAATAGCTATTCTTATTCCCCTATTCATATTCCCACAACCAAACCAACCCTAAAAGACCATGAAATAAATGTTATTGATCTTCAAGCACATTCAAAAAGTTTGAACTTCTTTGTTGGACCCTCAGACTTTTATTCAATGAACTAATCTTGTTTGAAGAACTTCTCTCACTATTAACACACACACAAGAGTTCGAAGGGCACGAAATCCTCATTCTCTCAAAACTCTAGATTTCGTGTTGTCATTTCATCTAGATTTTAGGTATCTTGAATCCCAAGCTCTATTGTCAAACTTAACAGCTCGGAGGACGTAGATTTCGTATACCGCCAAAAAGTTCAAGGGTTAGGGAAGGAAACTTTTGCTTGGATAGAGAAAGTCCACGACAAACATTCATCTGTTACTAAAGTAAGCGCATTCATTATACCGTATTTTCTTTTATCAAAAATTGCTCTTGAAGCTGATGTCTAAATGTATTTTGTAAGGACTGTTTTTCACCCTTTTTATAACTCGTGGCCATATGACTACCCGGGTCAAACATTAAAAGCCGCTTTGTATAGTTTTGACTAGACCTTAATTCTTCTTAAGCCTAGATGCCTTAGAAGTTGATATCCTTGTAACCACGTCTTCTACTGTTGTAAGCACCAGAAATCAAATAAGTCGTTCGATGCATGGAAATCTCTGCACTCACCACCAAGCCAATCAGCAATAACTTCATCAAAATTAAGAGTTGCTATCAAATATTTAGGGTCCGTTTGGTTGTTGGAATAGGAATAGAAAAGTTGGAATACGTTTTCTATTTTCTATTTGCTTTGTCACTTGGAATAGGGAATAGGAATATGTATTCCCATTTCGCCTCTAAAATGAGCTTATACCCATTCCAAAAAATAGCTGTTATTAGAATAGCCATTCCTATTCCCAATATTACATGTCTATTCTCCATTGCTATGCCGGCGGCCAAACGGACCCTTAAAATCCATTTCAAAGGAGTTTGCTTTCCCATTTGATGTAGATTGATTCCAATGAGCTTGGAATGCATTGACTAGAGTTTGGAACTCTATTTTATAGATCACATGCATTAAGTTGTGTGTACGAGAAATACGTGGAATTTAATCATTTTTCTTATTTTATTGAAAGTGCTAGACGTTCACTTTCAAATATAGAAATGGTCAAACCTAAAACCCTCTTAAGATCACATCTCCTCAAAACTTGTTTAATAATCAGCTTAATATAATTGTCAATGTTTGTTAATCTATTTAGATAAATTAAATTCAGTTCATTTTAGTGCTAATGTTTGTTATTCTACTTGATATAAATTAAATTAAATTAATCTTAGTGCTAATATTTGTTAATCTACATATTATAATTTAAGTTCACTTTATGGGAGTATTACCATCTGGTTCGCTAGGAAAGAATAATTCATTAGATGTAATAGTAATGAATTCAATATGATCCTCATAAATTTAGTTCAACAATAAAATTAAAAATTAAAAAAAAAGGAATTATTAAGGAGTGCGTTTGTAAGGGTGTCATCCTATGAGCTCATCTTTTTTATTGGAATGTATTTTTGTAGAATATTAACATATGCTTCAAAAAAATCAGCTCTGAGTATGGTGCAATCGTCAAATTGATAATTTTTAATGAAATATAGAAATGATCAAATATTGTAGTATTACTGTCAGGATTCAATTGTGTAGGTTTTTGAGTCAAATGCATTGACCCATGTTTCATGAGTAGTGGCTCCTAAGAACCCATCTCTCATTAGAATGAATGGAACAATTACTATTCATTACATCTAAGAGATGCTCATAGAGGTGAAGCATAAAGACTTCATCTCTCTAATCATCATTTATCACAATTCCCTATTACAATTAATATGGAAAGGGAAAATCTATTTTTGTGTAGGATTTTACTACAATTATGAATGTAGGCTCTTGATTTTTCAAGCTCACTAAGAAGGGATTTCTTGAGTCAACTATGACAAATAATAATAATGAAATTTTCAATATCAAATTTGTGTCCACAAGAAAGGTCACCTCAATGAGCTTGAAAACTCAAGACCCTACAATCATAGATGTAATAAAATTTTACACAAAAGTAGTACCACATCCCCTATTATCCTTATATGAGACATGGATCAATGATGCTCTTAGAGGTGAAGTTTCGATGTTTCAACTCTATTAGCATTAGCTAGATGCAATGAGTGCTAAGTGTTCTTTTCAACTCATGAGAGATGGGTTCTTTGGGACCACTATTCATGAAACATGGGTCAAGGAGTTTGACTCAAAAACTACACATTTGAAATGTTCAATATGAAAATAAGTGTGTACGTTATATGGGTATGATAATCTAGAGGTGGATGGACATGTTTGATCATTGATAAGTAGGATATATTATCTATAGTAAACCAAATTTATATATTACTATTAGGATTCAATTGTGTAGTTTTTGAGTGAAACACATTGAACCTTCTTTAATGAGTAGTGGTTTCCGAGAACCCCTCTCTCATGAGAATGAATGGAACATTAAGTACTTATTACATTGAGGGTATGCTTGTAAAGGTGATTATCAATGATTTATCTCTATGAGCATCACTTAGAAGCTATGAGTTCCAAGTGTTCCATTCTTTCTCATGAAAGATAAGTTCTTAAGAATCACTACTTATGAAATATGGATCAATAAGTTTGATTCAAACACTACAGAGTTGAATCTTTAATTGTGACTTGGTACAGAAAATGTCCCCTACTTATCAATCTTAGACATTTTCATCTATCTCTAGATTGTCATGCTCGTTACACCTATACATTAAAATGTATATTGTATATTTCAATTTTTTTCTCTCATTGTTGACTCAAAAAGGGTCATATTGATTGTAAATATGATCAATAAGGATAATAGGGGAAATGATAATCTATTTTTTTGTTTATTTTTTGTATACCTATGATTGCATTCTCTTAATTTTTCAAGCTCATTGCAATCATCCATCCTTGAGTCATCAACCATTGTTTCATAGGCATACCAAAATTCTACACCAAAAATAGATTTTCTAACTCTCTATTTTTTTTCCTAATTGTTCATATTGATAATCAATATGACCTTTCTTTTGAGTCAACTATGCGAACAAAATAATAAAATGTTCAATTTGTGTGTGTGTTGTGTTTTGTGTGTTGTGTGTGTGTGTGTGTGTGTGTGTGTGTGTGTGTGTGTGTGTGTGTGTGTAGATTTTATGGGTGTGATAATCTAGAGGTGGATGAACATATTTGATCATTGATAAGTAGGAGATAGATTGATAAGTAGGAGATACGTTCCACAACAATTGAAGTCAAGATATTGCTATCAAAATTAAAACGTGTAGCCTTTGAGACAAAATCATTGACTCACATTTCATGTGTACATTGGTTTCTAGGTACCCATCTCTCACGAGTGTGAATGGAACACTTAGCACTTATTGCATCTAGGTGATGCTCATAGAGGTGAAGCACTGAGATTCACCCATTTAAACATGACCTAGATGTAATGACTACTATGTGTTCTTATCATCCTCATGAGAGATGGGTTTTTAGATAAATTAGTTTTGAGTGTTGTGCCATAATATACATTCTAACAAGACTTCATCATCAAATTGATATTTTTTATGAAATCTAACAATGATCAAACATTGTGATATTGTTGTCATGATTCAATTATGTAGATTTTGAGTCAAAATCATTGACCCATGTTTCATGAGTAGTGATTCCTTAGAATCCTTCTGATCAGAATAAATTGAACACTTAGCACTCATTTCATCTAAGGGATACTCATAGAGGTGAAGTTTCGGTGTGTCACCTTTGTGACCATTAAGAAACTAGTTCTTAGGCCACTGCTAATGAAACATAATGACCACTAAATCAACCTAGGATATATCTAAGTATACTTAATGGCCAAGTAAATCAAAATTGGTATAAAACTCCTATATAATGATTTTATCTTAATCTTAAGAAAATTTAATAGGGATTTAGTCTTATATTTTGAACCGTGAGTAAATAAACGTCAAACCATCAAAAAGTATTCAAGAATTCTATATTATGTAAAGGCCTTTAATAATAATATTTCACAAACATTTATTGATTTTTATATTTTAGCTGTGACCTTAAAGATAAAAGTAGTACTGCAAATTCTTTGGATTGCACGAGTTTTGAATAGATTTACATTGTGTCTAATTTATGGATCCACACGACTTTACATCACAGCTGTGTCTTCGTGATGAGAGGTTACGTGGTTAAACATAATTTACGTTTCTAACATAGTCGAGAGAATTTCCTGTTCAATCTAATGGATAGAGATCAAAAAGTAAACAGAATCTAGTAGTGTGGACCGGGAAAGGAATTTTATTTGTACCGTTCAATACATTTTTTCGAACGAAACAAACTGTTATACGGGTCGTGGGCTGACCGATCCAAGCGAATACGCGGTTCTTCATAAAACCGAGAAATGGAACGCTGAGATGGATTAGCCCTTCCACGACTTAATTAAGGCGTTTTGTCACTAATCGTGATTTTAAACTGGCTACTGACATGCGTAATTTTACGATCATCTTAATTATTCAGAATCTCGTACGAATTACAAGACGAAATGTAATCATATTTGCAATGTAATGGCAATGACAAATCAACGTTGAATGCTAGTGTTAATTGTAAGCGGCACGAGGCTCTGACGAATGCAAGGTTCTCTAGGCTGCTGAATTTGACAATACTGTGAAAAATCAACTATTGCAGTCATTGATTATCAATCTTCTATCATAAATGATTATTAAATTGCTGAAAATAAATTTTTAACTAATATCGAAAAATAACACAACTGCAACTTCACTTATAAAATACGGAAAGAAATGCGCAATACAATGAACACAATATTTTCAGACAAATTGTTCCTGGAAAAACTCCTAAGGGAAAACCAGTTCTACAGATGAGAAATTATATTAAACTTCAGCAAATCAAGAGATACAAAATTCCTTGCCTCTTACTAGCAGAACTTTGACAACCTCCTAATTTCTCCCACTGATATTCCCCACTGCTATCCCCACGCTAACACTGCGCCCTTGCTAACACTGCAAGACTGTTTACTAACACTGCAAACGTTTCTCCAAAACTTCATGTTCTCCAAATGCCCCCCTGACCTCCTTTATACTACTCCTGTTGGTAAACCAACGGCCGAGATTGATTTACAATCGACGGTTGAAATTAAGACAACTCGACAGCCAACAATAGAATTGGTTGCAACGTGTCCAAAAGGGAATCACTAAAATTAGTAAATAATTATCCTTGCAATAACTATTTACTAATTCTTGGCAAGTGGACAAACAGCTGTCCAAACCACCCATAAATACTACTGCTATTTTCGTGTCAGAAATAACAGCTGTCTAACTAACAATAATTAACACTCTGAGAGATTCATCGCAAGGGATATGACGTTCGAGAACACCGCAGGCGCAGCGAAGCACCAGGTCGTGGCACTCCGAGTGGGGTCAGACAGGTCGGCTGTGTACAGGTGCGGCATAAAAGGGTACCAAGACACATTGTACGTCTACTCCCTCTGCCAATTCTACCGCGAGGTGGACATCTACGGCACCGTGGATTTCATCTTCGGCAACGCTGCGGTGGTGATAAGGTGAACATCAAAGCGTGTGAGCTGGCTCAGGTTTCACATCATCAACAACGCCATCGAAGCAGCCAAGTTCACCGTTGCTCAGCTCAGCTCATCTCGGGGGCTTCATGGATTCCAACTACGGGAGTCGCTTACACTTCCGGCCTCTAGATTATAGGCGGCCTTTACTACGATCATAGATTTGCTTACCGCTATTCTTTTGTTTCTTTTATAGATTCTTTTTATTGTGTAATTTGCTTGCGCCATCGCAGCAATTCTTGGAATAATGGAAGTGGCAATAGGTCTTTGGTATATTACTAGTAGTCGCATGCTTTTGTACATGCAAGGAGTGCGCCGATAGGAAATGAGATTTAAGAGGAAAATGTAAAATGAACATTAAATAATATAAATATAAGATTTTCAAAAATGAAAATACAAAAATACAAAAATAAAAAAGTTTAAGATTAAAACGTAGATATAAAATTTACAATGTTTAGAAAATTTGAATATTGCTTAAGAAATGTGTTCAATAATTTCAATATTTTACAATTAAATCAATTTATTAAATATGAAAAACAATCCATCTAAAAAAAATCAGCAAAAAATTTATTACGAAGAAATACCAAAAAAAATATGAAAAATACTCTAACAAATGTTCTATTGACTAAATAAATTATAAAAATGAAAAACCAATATTTAAAGAAAAAACTAAATTAATATAAAAATAATAATTTAAAGTAATTTAAAAACTAAAATTTAAATCAATTTAAAAAATCAAAAGTTTAATAAATAGAAATCACAATATAATTTAATCTCTATTGACTAAATAAATTATAGAAATGAAAAAACAATATTTAAAGAAAAAACTAAACTAATATAAAAATAATAATTTATAGTAAAATCTAAATCAATTTAAAAAATCAAAAGTTTAATAAATAGAAATCACAACATAATCTAATATAATGTGGAGATCACAATTAACTATTTTTTAAATAAATACGAAAAGAAAAACAATAGTTAAAAGTGAATATTTAAAATATAATCTTATGTGAACAAATTAGATTATTAATATTTTTTAATTTAAATAATATAATATTTACTAAAATCTTTTAAATAGATTAATAAATATTATTTGTTTAAATTAAATTTATCAAATATGAAAAAAAGATCATTTAAAAAAACTCATTAAAAAATTTATTATGAAAAATTAATAAGAGAAATAAAAAAATATAATATGTCTAACAAATATTCTTGACTAAATAAATTATAGAAACTGAAAAATAATATTCAGAGAAAAAATTAAACTAATATTAAAAAAAAATTTAGAAATTAAAAAACCAAAATCTAAATCAATTTTAAAAATCAAAAGTTAAATGAATAGATCATGGAGATCACAACTAATAAATAGAAAAAGAAAACCAATAATTAAAAGTGGAGATAACAACTAATAAATATCAAAACAAGAGTTAAAAGTGGAGAGAGATAAAAAAAAAATGGTCGGTAAATAATTAACGGGAAGGATTTTCAATTTTTCGGCCAAATTGACAACTTTCCCAACCAACTTGTAAATTTTTCGTCAAAAATTTAATTTCTAGGAACAAAGTTCCCACAAATAGCCTATCGGCTAAATTACAGACAATGGGGATTTTATTTATTTCTAATAAAATTTTACCTGTAAGACATATCATGCAATGTGTTGGTAAAAAGACATCCTTAAAGGGTTTGCACAATTTTTTATCATGAGACATTTAATGATGATTATGATTTTTACTATTTTAAATTATTGAGTTATTTGTTTATGTTGCTTATTGCCTTCAACATCTTAAATAAATAATATTAGAATTGTCATATGTTTATGTTTGTCTTCCTTCTGGTAACAATTTTTTTGGTGCCAATTCTAATTAAATACTTGAATGCAGAATTTATCATATAACTAGCATTTGCACCTTAAAGAGGTGCAATGGTCACGTCGATAGTAAGATACATCATGTTAATATACTAGGGATTGAACAAGGGGGTTGGATGTATTCGCTTTTTCTTTTTCCTTCTTTTTCTCCTCATCATTTTTTTTCATTAGTGGGACAAAGCTAACCACAACAATTTTCTATGTTCTTGAAATTCAATGTCCAATTCGGTAAATGGTCCTTAAAGTCGTAGAAGTATCTTGGAGTGATTATGATAATGATTAGTGGTAACAAAACTAATATGAAAATCAAATATACAAAAAGCTATGATGTATCAATTTAAAAAGTATTATTTACGTTAATCAACAAAGAGTTGCATCCATATGAAAAGCTCTCTCTTTTGAGAGATACCACCTACCATGCATCATGTATTCAAATGTCTTGTTCAGCTCACCAAAGAAGATTTCATGAGAAATGAACTTCAATCTCCTAAAAGAACATTATTGTGTGAGCATTAAAAACATATGAAGATTTGTAATCATGACACAATTAATTTAAATTTTTTGCATTCTATCATTTTTCAAGAGTCATGTGTATATCATAAAGGAAATTCATAGCTTTTATTATATAAATAGGATTCTATCAACTCAATAATCAAAAATTGTATAAAATCATTGAGTATACCTTACTTAGATACTCCTCAACAAGAACTATAAGATTTGACTTGGTCTTATACGTCTCAAAGCCTATTCCTTTTAGTGGTTTTTTTATTGAGGAAGTTGATATCTAAGTAGTTATGAAATTTGCACCTGAATAAGAAACTCCAACTAAGAAATCAATAAATATTAATTCAAGCAAGGCAATGTTGTATTTAAGCAGTCATAAATAGAAGAAGGGAATCTTATGATGTCATGTGGTGTGTCTTAGAAAGATTTTTATTATGTCCTCATGATGATGAGATATTTGTGTTATAAAATCATGTTATCTATATTTAGGATTTACTATTATACTTAACCCATACTTGCATGTGTAACCCATACTTGCATGTGTATGGTGTGTGTGTTTATTTTATATTTATGTTTGATGTGCCTGATATGGTTGAGGGAGGGAGTTGTAGTCACCTACTAGTCAGGATTTACACGATGTACCACTCACCACCATTGCCTACTTACTTACATATATATGCACATGTACATATTCATATTTTATACAGATTCATAGGTACCACGCATCAACTTCCATGAATTGAAAGGATGAGTGTGACCTATCACAATAACTCAATAGTAAGAATGGGGAGATAATATTCAAGTCCAATCCTAGCCATAGCCTAATTACTTGTCACAAGAAGGGGGACACGTATCTAACTTTTCACCATTTTTAAACCCATGAGTTTATATATTTATATGTTGTTTAATTTTGAGTTTTGGTCAGTTTTGGTAATGTTGCTTTAATTTGGATTTAGCTATTTGATTTATTTGGTAAATGATTTAATTTTAATATTTGGGTTACTTAAATAATGTTGAGAAGTATTAAATATTATTTGATTTAAAAGAAAATATTGAAATATGAGAATATTTAATTAATTTAAACCTAATTAAATATGTACTTTGATTTAAAAGACTTAATTTGGAAGTCTAATTTAAAAAATTGGTCAAACGGTATTTAAATCAAATTGAGACTAACAATCTAGAATATCTCCCCAATCCTAACAAGCAATATTATCTTCCATTTTGATGCAGAGCTCTCCCTTAAAGAAGAAACAATGTTGTGGTGTCACCTTGAACTACTTCAAACTCCCCAAAATGGAGTCAAGAGAGGGCTCTATGCCTTTGGAACAAAGCTAATAAAAAACATGGCCTGGGCACCAAAAGAGTACAAGTAGAGGTCTTAAAGCACAAAATTTCCAAATATTGGGTTTAGGCTTGAAATTAGAATCTATGAGTGTATGGGGGAGTGGAAAGGTTCCAAAATACTTAACCAACTTAAACTAGTGGGTTTGACCTAACTATCTTGTTCCCAAAGATCATAGGTAGCAAAATTGCCTTTTAGGCATAGGAGCCCCAATTAGTCTATCAACAAGGTAATTAGGTTTTAGTTTGAAATTACTCCAAAAGATCTACAAAAAAATTTGATAATAGGATACCATTTTGGAAGGAGCTTTAGATTCCAAACTTTCAGACTCTAGACTAGTTAGATGACCCCCTTACCAAAAATGCAACAATTTCCTTTATTAGGCCTAATTGCTAGGTTTTGTGAAGGAAGTACTGAATAGGTGATTGAACAGGTTAAGAGATCAAATAGAAAACATGTAATGAACTATAAGACATCATTATCCACCCTTAGATTGGTTTCATCCATCCCCCAAGTGCCTGCAACACTTCAACACCTGTTGTCTTGCACCAAACACATAAAAATGGTTGGCCTAGGACTTGCTAGAAAAATTAGTAGCCTTTCTTTACATCTCCCATCCTTCATGGACCATATTGTACATCCTCCTAACTTTCATTTCACCAAGTGGCATGAAGAAGTTGGACACTTATGGAGGACCTTATGTAAGAATTTGGGCACAAATCTCTCCTTCAAATCCGCCTACCATCCATAAACAAATGGGTAGACTGAAGCGATCAATAGATCATTAGGAAATCTTTTAAGGTGTCTAACAAAGAAACATGATTAGAAATGGGATGTGATCCTCCGTCAAGAAGAATTTTATTAATTTAGAAGCAGAAAAGAAAAAAGTTAAATAGAGCATTCATGGTGACTAAGGTATTATGAATTAAGATACATTGCAGAATTAGTTAGAGGAGAACAGAGAAAAGAGGTTAGAGGATAGAAGAGATATATCTAATCAGTGAGGATCAAGTACATGCATCAGGAAAGAGGTGATCTATTATCTAGCAGTAGAGTGCTAACCACAAGATCATTGTTGAGACAATCTAACAGGTGAATCAGTTAAATCTCTTTACAGAGTAGTCTTAACAGGTTGCTATAAATATTTAATAGGGTGCTTACTTCATTGTAAGCTAAAGTCCATTTACTAAGAACACTTCCAACAGGGTGTTGAATTCCTTTAATAGGGTAAGATCTAAAAATTTTGCAAGCTTTTAACAAGGCAGACCTTTCACAAGGTAGATCATGTTTCATGATCAGACATTGTAACCTTCATTGGATACATTTTATTACTACAGTAGTGGAGATTTGTGGGTGTCATCCCTGTAGAACAAGAATTAGTATGCAAAGAACATTAACAAATAAAGTAAACATTCACAAACCAAAAACTAAATCCACATATATGCTTAGACAAAGAAAGAAAATAAGAAGTGCAAACCTCGCAAGAAAAAGCACTCCATGCTTTCTTGATTCTGTAGATGTGTCCTTTTGCTGTGGATGTATGCTCAAGATGCTCAAAAGCTGCTTCAATGGAGATGGGTAATGGCAAATTGGTAGCTTTGTGAGCTCTCAATTTGGCATTATAAGGGTATGGTTGATGGCTTTGGTTCTCAAAATAGCATGGTAACTTTAGCTCAAAGATTATTGATGAAATGGCTTGGGATGGGATTCAATTTATAGGCTAAGGGGTAGAGGGATGGAGGGCTTAGATGCAAGGATGGATGAAGGCTTAAGGAGGGCTAGGATGCACTCAAAGGAGAGCACATGGATTGTGCTTGTTTAGCACCAATGGGAAGGTGACACTTGTCACAAGGAGGATGAGTGTGAGAGGGTAGGGTAAAGGGTTGGTTAAAGGCATGATGAGTGGGGTTGAGTATGTAAGAGGGATGTAAGAGGAATGAGTGTGGAAGAGGGAAGAGTGTGGAAGATGGGTGTAAGAGTCATGAGTGGGCTTGTAAGAGTCTTTATGTTTTGTAAGAGCACTCATGACTTAGTGGTTGGGTTTTTTGAGGGGAGACTTTGGTTTGGATTAGGAAAGTCTTAAACTTGTTTAAGGAATGTGACAACATTAGGGGGTGGATTAAGCTTGGGTTTAGGATTAGATTAGGGATGTTAGAGATGTGCAAGTGGATGGCCTTAATGAGGGTGGGTGAGTTAGTGGCTAAGCTTGGTTAGTATGGGTGGATGGGGTGGATTAGGCTAAATGGAGGATTAGAGATAGGTTAGGGGTTTTTGAATTTGAGGATTTCATTTATCAAATAGATTTATTTAATAAATGGGGATTTTTGGAATTAGATAGGAGAAAAGGATTTAATTGATAAATAATAGATTATTTGATTTATGAATTGGGACTATAGATGATTAATTAAATTAATCAACTAGGGATGGCAAAGGATTAATTAAATAAGAATTTAATTAATGATGCCTTTAGAGATGGCTAAATTAGATTACCAAAGCAGTGTAATCAAATTTAGGTGTCTACAATCCCCACCCCAGTTTTACCTTCTCATTGGAGAGTGTCTAGGTAACCAAATGGGTATGTGCAGGATCATGGTGTGCCAAAAAGTGGCGATCTAAAAAATCTGTAGTTCTGAAATATCTCAAACCATTTAAAAATCTATTCCAGCTTTTTTCCCATCCACCTTGATACTAAATGAAAAAAATTAATATCTTTATAAAGTCTACTATATCTTTTGATACCAAACCTATATGGTCAACTTTAAAACATTCTAAAAATGTGTTTTTGGCTTGTTTTTATGTGATTTTTACTTCAAACATGTAGCCGACGACATTTTTTTCACCAAAAATTGATGAGATGAAAAGGGTTTCTTAAGAATGTTCTTATTTTTCCATAAATTTAAGGTTTGTCAAATTATGGGTTTAGTAAGTAATTATTACTTATTTTCTAATGGAGTTACATATAAAGTGCTGACTAACACACTACTTGGAAAAGAATATAACTTTCAAATGATACAACATTTTTTAAATCCAAAAGATGCATCACATTCTATGTTTCTTCTACTATAAGGAAGAAAAAATGAAAAATTGAATTTTGCAAAGTTTTGAATTAGTTAAGGTGGCCAGACACCAGAGTTTTTTTATTCCAAAAATACTAAAGTCAAAAATTAATTAATTATTATTTATTTAGAATAAAAATAGCCAAAAATATATGTCACATCCAGGCATGAGTCTACTACTTATATCTAGAATATTATTATAAAATATTATCATTTGGTTTTGATTAAGGTGGTCAGACATATGTCTACTTTTTATTTTTGTTCTGAAATTTTTATAATATTGCATTAAAATTCAAAATTTTGACCAATCAATTTCTTTTTTTTTTGAGAAAAGTCCTAGTAGTATAGAAACTAGATTCAATTTTCTAGATATTCTTTTCTCTCAACTTTTTGATATAAATTTAATAACAAGTACAAAATTGCATGTCAAGTTGACATAACCTTGATTTTCTAATTTTATATTGTCACTTAAGAGCATAGTTTGGTTGACCATGATCCTACACATACCCAAATATTGCATGTCATACATGTGTTGAATGATATTTGCTTTCATACTATGGATGAATATGTTTAGCTAGTTATTTCAGTTTACATGCAAATTGCAACATGGATGTGTGGTGAATGAATTTATGGTTAAAGTTTTGAAGTATGGATTCACTCCCCTTGCTCTTAGAGTTTACTTTCCCTATTGTATTTCCAACAATGATCGGTCAATATGAAAAATATAATACATAGATAAAAATAGCAGGCTGAATATAAAGAAAAATAAATGAAGTATTAGGGGGGAAGATATAGATTCATTTCATGGACAAGGAGAAAAAGGGAAACATTATACTAAATACCTAAAGAAACAAAAGAAGCTAACATGTTGTGTTTTTACCATTGTATTAATACCTTATTTCATCTATTTTTAGTTAGTATAAAGGTTTTAAAAGGTGACCTCCCCTAAGTCATTTGATTTAGATTTTTTTTTGTGTTGCTTTTAGACATTTTTATCAAGAATGTCTTCTTTGTCTGTACCTCTATTAGCTAACATATTTGTTGTTCACTTCCTAATATATGTGCATGGTTCTAGTTTCTTCAAGTTTATCAACTAATAGTAAGGCATATTCTAGTTTGGAGTTCAGTTTCCAGTTGTGTCTACTTTTTATTATACCATTTAGGATTTGCAAGTCTCCTTCCATGATTAAGTTTTTTATTCCCATATCCAAACTAAGACTTAGGTCTTAAATTAGGGCTTCTAACTTAGCTAGATTATTCAAATTTTTCCCTAAGGGTTTGGCATGCTTAATAGTCCTAGAACCTTCATCAAAATAAATGATAGATCCTATTCCTTCTTTTCTAGGATTACCTCTTGTTGCTTTATCAAATTTCAATTTTGCACATCCTGCTTGTGGGGGTTCCCAATTACAATTTGATTTGGCTTGTTTGCTAGCTTTGGAGTAAATCATTAGAGGATTAATAAGATTACTCTAATTTTTCTAGATTTTTGCATCCCAATCGAAGAATGACCCTTCTTCTTTGATAGTTTTTTTGAGATCATTATTTATCACATCTATAATCTTGGCTTCCACTTTGTTAAGAAAGGAATATAATGTCATTTCTTTGTTATCAAATGTTTTCTATTCCTTTCCTTCCATAATTCCCATAGGAGAATTGATGGAGACATTTTCTAGAAGTTGTTGCAAATCTCTGAACATCCATTTTTCGGCTAGATATTTAGATGATTCCAAAGATTCTTAGGGAAGGATATCAATTTGAGTTTTTGACACAACCATTGCCAACATCTTTTTGTTGAGATAATGGGTGTTGCACACATTGCATAATTTTGTTATATTTTATTATTTTATTCTATTATGTAATGTTGTGCCTAGATGGATGTGCAACATGTAAAGATTCCCATAGAATATTCTTGATGAGTTGTATTGTAACATTGAGATAATATTTCATGTAATTATTTAATATTGGGGAAAAGAATTAAATGCCCAATATTAAATGTGGGGTCAGTGGGTTAGGTACCACATGGTTTATGTAATACCACTTAGTGGTTTTGTGGGACTTGCTACTATATAAGCAGCCACAAGGGTAGTTGTTGTAGAGAGAGAGAGAGAGAGAGAGAGAGAGAGAGAGTGACAAGGAAAAGACAAAAGGCAAGAGTCGAGCGGGACAAGGCTTGACAGGTTAGCCAAGGGAGCATTTGTGAAGGTTGAAAGCATGGCATGGGATGTGTGGATTCATGTTTGTTCACATAGTTTTCTCGGTTGTGGCTATGGCCATGAAAGCTTCCATGGTTGTATGGCAATGGTATTTTTGTTGAATAATACA
The DNA here is from genome assembly GCA_028749045.1 of Cupressus sempervirens. Taxonomy (NCBI): domain Eukaryota; kingdom Viridiplantae; phylum Streptophyta; class Pinopsida; order Cupressales; family Cupressaceae; genus Cupressus; species Cupressus sempervirens. Next base: position 555,757,908 of record CM053788.1, on the reverse strand, counting down.
TGGTGATGGATGCTTTTGGAGGCTGGGTTTTTCCCTCAATAAGGGTTTCCCAGGGTATATCTTGTGTCACAATTTTGTGGGTATGTTTTCTATTCTCTTGCATGTGGATTTTAATTCCGTGTTTATTTCAGATTTATTATGAGTTATGTGGAAACAGTTATATTCTTTGTTGCCAAGTTTCCTTACAAGTGGTATCAGAGCTATGGTTTTATTATTGTAACCCTAGATTGAATCCATGGGAATGCATGAGAGGATAAAAGAAAGGGCAAGATATATGAATGATTTATTGTAGATCTGAGGGTTTTGGATTTGCTGTTATGATGGGAATTTAAAAGATTTGGGCATGCGAAATTGTTGGAGAAAAGGATTTTTTCGGATGTTTCATTTAAATGAGGGTTTTGGGGGGTAGCATGCAAAAATGACCTCCTGGGTAAAAACAAACCTCACCATTGGATCCAGGTCGACATTTCCATAAAATTTGATATATAATATGCCCTAGTTTGGCCATGTTCAAAGAATGAAAGAGTTTTTTGGTTTTAGACCATGATGGCCATCAAATTTAAACCCGTCGGAATTTTCGTCACTGAAAAAATAAAAAATGAAAAATCGTACTAAAAATTGTAAAAAGACTGTCTTAGTAAAACGACCATAACTTTCTCTCAGAATATCGAATTTTAGAATTCTTATAGGCATTGGAAAGCTAATTCAGAGCACTACAACATGGTGTAGGTTTGGTTCTATGATTTTGAAATTTTGTCAAGTTTTGAGAGCCCTAAAGTCATATGTTATTTATTTTGAGCATGGATTAGGGCATAACTTGGGCATATGGAGTCGAATTTTGGACTTCGAGTAGTCAACGGAAAGCTCTTGGAGAGCTCTACACATTGGTTCAGATTTGGTGCAGGTTTGGCATGATTTATTTGTTTATATATTGATCTGAATAGTTTATGGTATATTTTGACTATGGTAACATTGTGAGTTTATGATATTGGAGATTTAAGTTTTGATGTCATTGTATACTCAGTTCATTATTCAGATTAGTCTCATGATGATATGGTTATCAGTGTTTGGATTTGGATATGCATGATGACTTGTTGGATCTACAAGTTGTGCAGTGTTGTAAGCGGTCTATACTTACAGGTTGCATTTATAGCTTGGTTATGGGTTGTCTTTGCCCATTGATCTTTCATTATTGATGCATATTCAGATTGGTGGCTTGGATTTGGGTTTTCTATGCCCTAAGTCACATGATTTTATGATTTTTTCTTCATGTAGAAGGGATGAGATGTTGTTACCAGGTACAGTCATGGTGGAGGATTGTGGTTAACTATGCTGATAGGTTGGACACTTTGAGAGCCAGATGCTTAGTTCACAGATGTGATCATGGTGTCATGGATTTTGACATGACATGATTGGCTATACAGGTACATCCTTGATGTTCATTAGCTTAGAATTTTTGATTCAGTTATGGTGGTATATCTTCTTGGTTGAGGATCATGGTTATTTGGTTTCTTTTTGAGGAGCTCATGATGTGCACTTTGAGTTCTTTGATAGTTTGATGTCTTGGTTGATTCTCATGGTTACAGGATGGGTTTTCATCATGATGTGATGGATAGCTTGGATACACGGTTTAGTGGGAGCTTGTGACAGTGATGGGGTAACAGTGCAGGATTAGTTCCTGGTTTAGTTTGGATCTTCATATAGGAGATGGATTTTATGATGCCATAGGTGACTTGGTACCACGGTTGAGTGGGAGTTGTTGGCATTGATATATTTATTGAGTGTTTGCAGATGTTGGAGGTTTGTCTTAGATCCTATTGCTGCAAAAGCATCTTTGACATTTGCATGGTGCACTTGTTATCTTCATGGTGTGTGAAGATGGATAGATTTTGAGGACTCATGGAGTTCTTGGTTATCTTCATAGTATGTGGAGATGGTTCTTCATGGTACGTGGAGATGTTTTTTCTTCATGGTGTGTGGAGATGGTTGCATCTTGAGGACTCATAGGGTTCTTGGCAAAGGTGCATTTTATGTTTTTATTTGACATGTTATCCTTGGTATAAGGATGGTTTCATTATTATGTCATGGTATACTCTTGATACGCGTTTAGAGTTGTGACATGTTATAGTGTGTTCATGTGGAGCATGTTATCTCTTTAGTTGAGATGGTAAGATCATGTTGTCATGTTTATGTTCCTAAGGCCATGGTTGGAACTTTGACATTGATCTTGGTTTAGTTTCTTGGTATTGAGTACACTGATCATAAGTTGGATACTTCATGATATTTATATGTTGTATTTGGAGTTGGCATGGATTGATTGGTTACAGGTGCTCATGGATACTTAGAGATAGTGGTGATGCTGATTTCTCTTGGATTAGAGAAGTATTTGTTGGGATAGTTGATGGTTTCAGCAAGAAGTCCGAGGGCCAGTCACTTGATATGGACTTGAGAGGAGATTGTTCTTAGATGAGTCTTGGTTGGAGACTTGGGTATCTTGATGAGCATTCTCATTCCCCACTCTTGGTCTACTCGACGGTTTGCTACTTGAGAGGTATAGCCCATTGTTTCTCTCAGTTGCATTATATTTATGCTTATCTTTCATGGATATGGATCTTGAGCTATGGTACATGAGTTAGTTCTGGAGGGTTCATTTGAGAGATGGTTTAGCATTGGTTATCTCCATGTGCATATGTTGTTATGCTGGTTGAATTTGGGAGATGGTTTTATATTGAGCATATTCCTTGGATTAGGAATGGTTATTCCTTGGATTAGGAATGGTTATTCCATGTTTGGAGAGATAAAATTCTTTGTAGGATTGCAGATCCAACAAAAGAAAGATAGAATTTATATTACTTAATCCAAATATATCAAGTAGATACTAAAGAAGTTTGGAATGGAAGATTCAAAACATATTGAAACACCTATGTCTACTAGATATAAGCTTTCCAAAAATGATGATTCTAAAGAGGTAGATCAAAACACAAAGAGATCAGTGATTAGAAAATTACAATATGTAGTACACATAAGGCTTGATATTGTATTAGCAATTGGTATGGTGGCAATATTCTCAAAAAATCCCAAAGAAAATCACATGATGACAATCAAGATAATCATGAGATATCTAATAGGTACTAAAGACTATGGCTTATGGTACAAAAAAAGAGGCAGTCTAGATTTGAGAGCATTCACAAATGTTGATTAGCCAGGAAGTGTTGATGATAGAAAGAGAACAAGCGGTGGAGCATTCTTTCTTGGTAAAAGAATAGTATCTTGGAAAAGTAAGAAGCATAATTGTATTTCTTTGTCCAGAATAGAAACAAAATATGTGGTAGCAATAGTTAATTGTTCCAATGTTGTTTGGTTCAAGCAACTCATGGTAGGTATAAAGATAGAGATCAAGGATCTAGTGGCTATCTTCTATGATAACACCAGTGAAATTAGCATATCCAAGAATCTTATAATTCATACTAAAACCAAGCACATTGCTACAAAATATCATGTTTTGAGAGAATTTGTACAAGATATAGAGGTAAGATTAGAATATGTGAATACTAAAGAGCAAATTGCAGATATATATTCAGTAAGCCATTACCTAAGGATGTATATTTGTATTTAAGAGGTAAGTTAGGGGTCATTCCCCTATATAAAGCTCACTAAATGTAGTTTAGTGATGCATCAACCAATGCAAGTTGAAGATCAAACAATTGATGCAGTATTGACAAAGGCACATTGCATATGAATCAATACATTAGGTACATTAATATTCACTAAATATTATCTTTGGCAGGAGATGTAAAAGAGGGAGAAGTTTCCTGTCATATCTCACATAAAGTTTATTACTTGAGAGATGTCAAAGAATGAGAATTTGGTCTGATATCAAAGGAGGAAGTTTTCTATCAGAATAAGATGTTGAAGACAGAGTTTTGCTGACAGAGGGAGAAACTAAAGGGAGAGGGAGTTCACACTGATAGAGGGAGTTCTCATGGATGAGAATCATAATGAAACTAAGGATATGTTACTTTATTCTTTCTCTAAAAATTTTATTGTATTATGACATGGTGTGTTTCCATCAATGCCAAAGAGGGAGATTATAAAAAATAATTGATTAATTGTGTATTGTCTTTGATATTACACAAAATGTCATATCATTGTCAGTCAATGTATGTCAAGCTCACTCAAGTGATAAAGATAGTTTTTTGTGTCCATTGAGCATTCTAGAGTTTATCAAGTTTAGAAGATAGTTTTTTGTGTCCATTGAGCATTCTAGATTTTATCAAGTTTAGAAGATAGTGTCTATCAAGTTCACTTAGTTGTTAGAGGAAAGTTTGTAGAAGTTGAGTTTTAACTGAGCTCACTTGGTTAATGAAAAAAATGTTGGATGGAACTAGTGTTAATTGAGCTCACTTGATTACCAAAGAAACTTTGTGAATATGCAATATTAATCGAGTTAACTTGGTTAACACATGAAAATCATTTCTAAGTTAGTGTAAATTGAGCTTGGTTAGCTAGTCAAGGATTTTATTGTTTTGGCATATTGACTTCAATTGATTTAGTTATTGGTTCTAGCCAACTAAGAAGATGAATATTAAGTATTCTGAGTTCTATACAAGTTAGCTTGACAATGTGTAAGATATAAATATGAGGTCAAGTTGAGGATTTAATGTGAAAGAACATAGTAGAAGATTTGATGATGCTTAGAGGAGTGAATTAGAAGTATGAGCAGGATATCCTTGTTGAGTTGCAAAGATATATTCGATCAAGAAGGATAAAGTATTCAAGCCAGAATTGAGATATGTAATCAGCAATTTAGTTGTATCAAAAATAAGGTCATCTCATTTCTACTTTCTAACCATTTTAGGAGTAATCTAAATCTCTTAACAAAGTTGGCTTAATAGTTATTTGTAAGTCCTCTAACAAGGTGGCATTTCTAGATTGAAGTGTCTAAAGAGCTCTAACAATGTGGCTCCTAACAGGGTGATTAAATCCTTTAATAGGGTCACACCTAACAGTGTGTTTTTTAACCTTTAACAGGGTTGGCTTCTAATAAGGCTCACTTCAGAAGAGTGAAAATTAGTAAATAGTTGTAATTGGTGGTTTTTCCCAAATTGGATTTCCACATTAAATCTTGGTTTCACTTGTATTCATGCTATTTCTTTTATGTGTATGCAACTAAATTAATCTTAAGGTAAATTACATTAAGTTTAGTATATTTATTTATTTTTGAGTTATACAGTATTTTCTAGAGTAAACCGAGTGCATGTGTCTTTACTAAGTTACTGCAGCATACAAGTTAATCAGAGTTTTGATTTGTAATAACATCTAAGGGATCTAGGATTTATTTTTGTAGTAACTGATTCACCCCTCCCCTCTCTATTACTCCTCTTATATTTCCAACAAATAAAATCTTGTCAAAATTAGATATATACATATACATAGGTTCAAAAGTTCCCACTTGTTTTGACAAATACAAAGGCAATGATTGCTAAAGATATTACATTAAAAATAAGAGTGTACAAAAAAAATACTCAAATCCCTATCTCAACAATGGAAAATTGTTAAGAAGCTTGAGATAAAATAGGTAGCTAGAGGTGTTCATCATGTTCTTGGACTTGCTGAAGCACAAGTGTAGACAATGGGTAAAGTATGGAAAGTGTTGCAAACTAAGAAAAAATCTAGAGAAATTGGTTCTACCAATGCTAATGAACATAGCAGTAGGTCTCACTACAATACTTGTGTGATGGTAAAGAAAGTTGTGGCTTGGTGATCTAGTGGGAAGTAAGAGACAAGAAGACATATTCCTTATAGGAACTCCAAACTCACACATCTACTATAGAATTCTTTAGAAGAGGAAATTTGAAGACATTAAATGTTTATGCAAATTATCCCCTGTGAGAGTGACTTGAGAGAAACCCTAATATTGTTCAATGGGAAACCACATCTTCTATAATGAGGAGAGTTATTTTGCTTCATTTACAGGTTATAAAGAACTAGATATTTGAGCCAACTTTCTTGGATAAGAATATTGACCACCAAATTCAGCAAGGTGATATTAATTTTCCTAGTCTAAATTTGCAAACTAAATCTACAATGGGATCCTAGGACATGTCCTATTTAGATGGTCAAATATTTCCAAGGATAGGAAGGAGAGAAAATGCATTACAATTACAAACAAGGAGGAAATTTTAATAAATAATTCTATTACTCCAATGTTAGGTAAGAAAAATTTGCTCTCTATCGATAATAGTAGATCAAAACTACCTTAAAGATCTTCAAGAACCATTGGGAGAGGATTTATTCATCCTAAAAAAATATTTTTTATAACGGAAAAACCAATCAGAAGATGGAGCAGATAGGTGACACCACTTATGATTGGGATTTCCTTGATTTGGTTGGGCGATTTTTCTAGTTTCATTTTTACAATATAAAATAATTAACAGATTGATACAAAACTTTTACTTTCCAATGTCTATTTAGATCCCCAAAAAAAGATTAAAAAAACTAGCATAAGCCTTTTTCAACCGAATTAAAAAAATAAAAATAGATCTATATTGCTAACAAAATATATGAACTTCACAAGAACAATAATAATATAATATCTCTAGGAAATTGTACCTATTCATCTGGGGTAGTCTATGCAATCTGCAGCAATGCCCTTTCCCATAACTAAGTTTGTTTAATCATTTCTTGTCTAATTTGAGCATTTTCACAAGTTTCTGCTAGAAGCCTTAGCATTCTTGATTGTGAGTCTATATTACTCCTTAAGGAAACTTGTTCCAATACTGGTGGAACAATTCTTACTGGACCCTTATTTGATGTGCTCTTAATAGGGGCATTCATTTCCAATTCAATGGGTATGTTAGGAACATTATTGTTTGATTTAGAGGGTATTGTATGGGGTTTCACACTTGATTCCACTATTGTTATAGGTGTTTTTTTCTAGATATAGAGGGTATACCATGAGCCTCTACACCAATTGAATGTACACTTTTTGGTGTCATCCTTGATATATCCTACAAGTAAAAATTTAAATATTTATACAATATAATAAGAAAAAATAATGTAATCAATCTTACACATAAATATGATGGACACCTACCTTTGGCATAACAATAGTTGTATCGGTGGACATTGTTGGATCTTGCATGCTAGTAGTATGCGTACTCAAATGTGTTACTTAATAAATTTCTTGTAAATAAAAAATACACAAATTAGGAGTTGCATAAACTTAAATATGTTTATTAAATGCATAAAAATCTTGATCAAATTTTAGTGCTAGTATAGTACTAGTGGTACTAAATCAATTAATATTAAAATGTTTCCCAAGACAGTTTCAAAAGGAACCCATAAAAATGAGATTCTACAAAAAAATTCAGTAGATGTGCATCCCTTTGGTCTATTATTTCAAGATAATAAATTGTCTAGATACTCTTACTAGCAAAAAGGTTTCTTGCATGCAATATCAACAAGAAAAAAGGAGGCATCTGCAAAACCTATGATTAAGGTAGATATATAAAATATCAATGACATCTCTCCTTCATTAGCTTTAGCCAATATGGGAATGATCATCTATGATAATGGGTAATCCTATAATGTGCAATGGACTACCTCAGCCACGTACCATAACAAAAATGATCAATAATTTGAGTAATGGTCTTGCAAATTCTATAAGGTATCACAATGTTTTAGTATAAAACACAATTGGATGAGATCATTCATTTTGGTAAAAATGGCTATAGCTATGAACATTTCTGAGCATTTGTTAGAGAATGATATTCATGGAATGAACCCTGTCAAGAAACGTTCAAAAAGTACAAATTTTGACCTCAAAAAATATTGTGCTATTCTATCTGATTTTATTATTCATAATGTTACATAATTCTATAGCTCTATTAATAGAATGAATTTTCTCACTAATCGACAAAATATAAATATAAATATGAATGAACTATTACATGTGTTTCATCAAGTGTTTAACCACTTAATGCATTAAGACTGACTTTAAAGATATCAAAGAATAGTGTTTGGGATGAAATGTTATTTCACAGAGACATAGTTGGTGCCCAGAATTTTGAAGTTTCTCCATGTTCATATTATCATTTCAAGGACTTAAATAAGAAATACGATTTATCCATAATTTAATAACAATTGAACGATGTTTTTCTTCCTATGACAAAGTGTGAAGATCATTTAGATCAAAATGGGTAGTCATAGTACAATGATAGAGGGCAATGTGACACTTGATGTAGACCAATTAGTGTGATAACCAAGGAAGCATTTTAGCATTGACAAAGTGGATAATTGTCACAAAAGAAATGGTTGGTTTCTATTATAGATTAAAGATTATTAACATGGTGATTTTTAACAAAATGATAATTATTTGAGACAAGAGTAGTGCTTTGAAATGATGGAACATTAATCAATAATCCTAAAAGAAAGTTATTGTTATTGAAATTAAGAGTAGTGGACTGGGATATGCAAGAAAAAATAGAGGTATCCATCAGAGTAGTCATTGAGGAAACCATTATGAGGACATGAAAAACTAGAGGTCTATTATGTAATGGAAAAAGATGCACTATGAAGACTGAGGTCTCAAATCTTTCCATGAGCTCAAAAGGAATTGTCATGATGTGACATACCTATGGTATACATGAAAATGAGGCCTTAGATCTTTCACCTACACTTCAACATGTTCATTGTAAGTGGATTCATCGTGGAATGAATATGGGATAATTCATCCAAGAGGTCTGACAATGTGACCTGTTCCCTTCTAGCTAGAAGGATTTTTCCTATGTACTCTTAGAACGAGATGCAGGCAACTAGACCTTTCTAGAATGAAGGATTTATGCAAAGTATGAATATGCAAGTAACCTATATATGTGTTATGAGAGTAGAAAACTAATGTGATTCTTGGTGACCTAGATTTGTGTCAAATTGCTCCACTTTAGTTACACAACTCGTATAAATAAGAATATATCTACATCAAGAAGGTTGTCCTCCTCAATAAAGAATCAACGTTTGCATTTTTTGTGCTTTGTTTTTGGTCTTCTAAATTCTTTCTCTCTCTCCATTTGTGGTTGTAATATGAATGAATAGTAGAAGAATGTATGAAAGCCAGAAATGTTGTAGTTTAATGTTGTTAAAATAATTCTATAAGCTTATCTTCTTAATTTATGGTCACATAAGCATTAACTATGTCATTTTCAAGGGAGATCCTATTTATATTATTAACTTTGTACATGATGCCCATGTTGGCTCCTCTCGTGCCAAATTGGATGTTTAGGAATTCACAAGTTTTTTTTTGAAGTTAAACAACTTCTATATGCCCTATTTTCCCAAGTCTATCGTGATTGCCTTACAACAAGTGCTATGTTTTGTAATTTATACAAAAAATATTCTTCTTCTATGCAAGTTGTGTCACTTGTTTTTTGGATTGTTTATATGAGTAGGGTGTGGAATGATTAAGGCTTGACCATTGTGTAATTGTTTATTTATCATCTCTAATTTTTTTAATATATCCTACTTTTGAATTTTTTTTGATGGGATATCACTTAAATATGTAATAGGGGGGTTGGGAGGGAGGCATGGGAAGATACTCAAGGAAAGAAATTGGACATAGCTCATGCTTTAAAAGGATAATGAGTAGATGTAAAACCTAGGGGTGTAGGCAAGTTCCCTTAGAATAGTAAGGTTTTGCAATAAAATGGGTGAGGGTAAGGATTCTTAATTTGGATTGATGGATGGTTGTATAGGAAAATGCTCAATAGCATAGATTCCATACTGTGAGTGGGAGGTACATCTCTCTACTATTTCATAGGAAACCCAATATTATTCTATGACGAGAAGGATATGCTACCCCTAAAATTTCTATTGCAAACACTAAAATATAGGAAGGGTCACTTGAAGGTGCTAGGGAGAAAGATAATAGTCATATTCACTATATACCCAACTCCAAGCATGTACTATCTATTGTATGTCAGTGCTATATGGGATGGGTAGCCATTCACAAGAGTTGGGGACGTAAACCATGTAATCAAATATTAATAGAAATTCTCTCACAAGAAAGGGAAAAATATCTCTGCTAGGGACGTCCACAAGTACTTAATCTTGTTAAGGTGCTTGTGGATGTCCATCAAGTACTAGTAATTTCAAGGAGCTAGAGGATGGTTGCACGTCTTTCCCAAAAGAAAAGGTACCTATTTGTAATAATAAATATTATTATTTAATTTCTATGACCCAACCCATGAAACTTTCCTAGTTTCTTTTCTAACCAAACAAAATTCCTATGTTTTGATATTTCTTTATGTTTGGGGGTTGTGTCCGTTCTATTGGTGATACTAGTACTAGTAACATGAATTGTTTGGAAGGGGATGGATAGCGGTGGGGCTGATGAAGAACATAGGGTGGAGATCTTTTGGTACTTTTCATTTTTCCTTGCATTATTTTTTTACCATAAAATTAATTTAAAATATTTTTGTAAAATATAGACACTCACACCACCCAATTTTGATACAGGCAACAATACATCTACAAAAATTATCTATCCAATAACTTTGAACATAAATTTTTTCTCTAGAGTGGTATTAAAATTTTGAATGCATTTCTATTAGGATGATTTTTTGATCATATATGAAATGTACATTATATCATTTCTCACGATTGTATTATATCTAAAAGCTTCCTAGATGCATTTTTCTTGTTTTTTTAAGTGAGAAGAAAAGCCCAGAGATATACTTGTACACATGCTAAGGTCTGTCAAATACTACAATTCATAGCCTTACAAAAAGAAATTACATATTAACTTACAAATGAATGCCTGCCTACATATATATTTAGAAGTAGAGATGTCAATTGTACATCATAAACATGAAATGCATAAAAATTCATACATATTATGATACCTGTGGTTAAACTCTATAATCAATGTTACACATTCATTGGAGAAAAGGGAAAGGAATTAAATGATTTATTTTCTGACCTTGTAATACAAAATCAAATGCTAAACTTATATTAAATGAAATCAAATGTATTATTTTACTAAAATTTTGTAAAATGCAAATAGAAACAACCATACAAAAATTTGTAGAATGTCATCTAGATGAATCAATGATATCTTTATTTTATCACATAAAGCTAAACAAATATTTTTTAGAGTACTTAAATGTTTTGATTCTTTGATATTTTTGTTAACTGTGCTACTATGCTTAGTTGATAGTTTCTTTTCTATAACATCTACTCAAATTTCTTGTCCCTTGAAGGCTATACACCAGCATCCAAAAAACTCACTCAAGTTGTCATCTACTTTTTCATATCCACTTCTAGTTTATGATTTACCAACAACCATTACCTACTCTATAAGTTCTAATCATCTCACATGAGCACCTCTAAGGATCCTAAGGATAAATCTATTCTCACTTCTGATCTCCTGAATCCAACTAGTTTTATTATGCATCCTCTTTGGATATGAAGCAGATCTTCCAAGACATTTTCATTTGAATAATATTTTTTAATTAACTAGAATTCTTATTTCTCGTATTTATTATCTAAATAATTAGTAAATTAATCAATTTCAGTGTGCTAGATAAATTTCACAATTTCAATTGATTGTCTTCTCTATTAGAGTCAAGATTTAAATTTTTTAAATCTGCTAAAGAGTAGTTAATAATAGAGACCTCTCTAAGAGTATCATATGCTAAATTAATCATAGGCTATCATACACCACCTATGTCCAATGTGGAACTAGATCGAATGATGTTGTGTGCTTGCACTCAATTTATTTGGAATGACTATACTCACTCCAGTGAGGCAAGTAATAACAATCATGTTTGAAAGTAGTGTTAGATCTCTTATGTTTTGAATTTACTAATATATAGACTATCACTATTGCAATGTGGATAAAGGAACACATTTCCTTTGACATGTTTTTATGTTATCCAATGATGATTATGTTTGATTTTTTGTAAGGTAATAAGAAGGGTATGTCAAAATATGGCCCATCTGTCACTGATTTAAATATAGTGTCATGCTCTAGGAAAAAAACATTAAGAAATGGATACTCTAATTTAAAATTATTTTTCCTAAATGTTTTTTCATACTTTATCATTAAAGGGTAGTAGGTTTACAATAATTCTCTGGCATGTAAGTTGTACTGGTCAATTTCTAAAGTATTCAAACTTAATGTCAATAGTAGCATTAGAACTCATTGTTACTAATTCATCACTAAAAAATTAAAATAACCGATGAGCACAATTTTGTGGAAATGTGGTGAACATTTGATTTTTTATAAACTCAATGTTTACTCTCCTATTGTTGGCATAAAGCTTATAGTAGAAACTATAAGTTTGATATTATTAATTTCCAAAACTTAACCAAGCAAACAGAGGTGTATGTTATGAATGTTTTCTAATTAATTTATCATACATATTTTCAATAGGAAAAGTTTGATGAGCAATATAATTGGTAAAATGGAAAAGACAAAAAATTTATGCAATGGAAAATTTAGTCCAAGAAGTCTACTAGAGAACCAATATCAACTTAAACCAATAAAGTATAGTAGAGGACTTTGATAGACCTATTGTTTTGTGACTTCATTGTGCAGTGTGTTGCTTCTCTTCAATCTTTCATTAGCTTTTTTTCATTTGCTAGCATATTATAGAGATATCATCACATTTCATGTGGTAACTACTTTAGGGGATCCAATTAAGGAAGGGAGAACTCTACGATATTGTATGATTAACTCATTTGATGATAATTATTTTTGTGCACTCCAAATGCCAATTAAGACTCAACAAACTTGTGTAACATGGGATTGCTTTATGGTCATGTGGGTGATCTATATTGGAAGCAGTCCTTCAAATTACAAGGCCGGTTCCCTTTAACAAAGTCTTAAACTAATTCTTGATAAGAAATGGAATGAAAAATAGTACTAGCTTATGAGGTGATTCATGGATCATCAAATTTGATAATTTAGTCACAATCTGATCTAAAATATTTATACTTTTCACAACCCCATGTGGTACAAATACTACATGAGCATTTCATATAAAGGTATTGCTGCTTGTATGAAGGAAAACTATGTTTTGACAACTCCAAACCAAGTGAAAAATACAATTTATGACCTATACTATAAATTTATATACCATAATGAACAAGAACATAAACAAGGAAAATTTTTTTTTGTCTTATTGAATTAGAAGTGATATTATACATCAACTCAAAATGAGTTACAAGACAACCTTTCTATGTTGCATGCATGAGAAAAGTTTAAAGAACCAAAAAGTTACAAGGCCTTTGATATTCTTTTAAGGAAAAACATGCCTCAAATCAGGTCCATAGTTGGCTCCTTCTGCCAAATTAGTCATTTCCCTTGATTTTTCCTTGTATGCATAGTAGGAAATGGAAACTTATGCTTCTCACTTAAGTCAAAAAATTTGACCTCTAAGTTTGTGCTCCCTGAAAATTAGGACTTGATTCTGACAAAATAAATACCCATCACATTTTAAATTTTAAATTTCAAATCTAGGATTTTATGCATTCCCAAAATCTGAATACCTTTATACGAATCTTTAACAACCATAAAACTAGGCTCCATTGACGTTTGAATCATGGAAATAAAAAAGAGTCCCTTAAGCTAATATGACACTACTCTATAATGTTATTATCAGTTACTTGTATTTTTGCACAATGATAACAAAGCTCCTCATGTTGATAGCCACTTATAATATTTTTAAAAGTGAATACAGTTCATGACTATATGACCCCCAATGGACAATCAACCATTTCATTAGGTCGGTTATTGCTCTACCTCTGACATTGTTGTTTATTGGGTTTGGTATATTCTTTGCACTTTGTTATTATTTTTTGGAAAATGCCAAACAAAGATATAAGACCATGACTATCACACTTATTAGGTCAGCATTTCCTTCAAGATTGTTTCTCATGACACCTTCATATATCATATTCTTGATTGTCACATGTCAACTTGGCATGTCAAATATCTTCATTTTATTGTATAATGGCTTTGACCTATAACTAAATCATTCTTTCTAGTTTGTAATATGCCCTTCATGGTGATTATCTAGTGTTTCTACAATCTCTACTATTACTAGGACTTTCATGACATGCTTTTTGGCTGAGTCTTGACATTTGCACCCTAAACTTGTCCTTAGAATATTTTTATCAACTTCATTCTATAACAAACCTAACTTGTAGATACTAAAAAATAACTATTGCTTATATTAGCATTTATTCATATGCTATGCACTCTCAATGGCACCACCGCTTGTAAGTCTACCACATCCCCTAAACATGACCTGCCACTCTCAAAAAATCTCTTTTTGACGGATGTTAGTTGATGTTTCTCTTTTACCTTGTCAAAGCTCATACAAAACCTCAATAAGTTGTTATCTACCTATTGAATTATCTCCTTTTTTGACACTCAATCATAGTGCTTGCCACTATTATAAATTGATGCATCATTTACAAAAGTTTGTCACTTAGTTTTCTATATTGTTTCATGGTATTAAAAGCATGATGACTACTCCTTACTGATTCCATGCACTAGTACTGATTAGATGGTCACCATTATCATCAATTGATAATCTTTTCTACCTTTATGACTATTTGGCCCTATAGTTAAAGCTTGTGTTGAGATGATTGTCATGTAACAATCTTCTCTGCCTCTAATTATTTAGCTTGTAGGTGATGCTCATTTTGAGATGACTATCATAAACATTGTTTTTGTGTTGCCCTACAAATTGTTGCTCCTCTGGCATTCACAAATTAGTGTTTTTGGCATGTTGTTCACTTGACCCATCTTGTTCTCAAGAAAAGTTGTTTCTTAGCGATGACCTTGATTGAAAAAAATGATGGGACTCTTAAATTTTGCTCATAGCTTTGAATCATTGTTACTTGCACCTCCATTGCTCCTCACTTGCATGGTGCTTTATATTTGTATTGTGCTCTAGCAGTCCTTCACGACTTCTTGTTGACTACTTTGTTATAGTGGCTTTACCTTTGATAGTCTTTATAATGAACCAATTTAAGGCTCTGCATAGGGTTATTAAGAATAATGCTACGATCTTTTCTAGTCATTTGTTTCTACCACTTAAAATAATTGCCTTGATGCTTTACTGACAATTTTCCTTTACATGCTACTGCATCATTGATTTAGATTAAAGTTAATTCACACTGTTAACATACTTCAACACCATCATAATAGTGTGGTTATCATTTTTTTGTCATTGTTATTTATACATCCCTTTTAGACCCTTTCCATGCTCACTATACCAATCTTCAATACTATTATAAGACCCTCATAGGTGTAATACCCCAAAATTGGCTCATTGCCATGTTAACCAATTCCGATCTATTCTGATCAATTCTAAAGTCCTATTCCACTAAGCAATTCTTGTTTTGATTTTTGAAATTTGACTTAATTGCCAAATGCAGAAAACCCTAAATCTGCATTAATCAGACTACCTATTTAATTCCTAAGAATTGACTGGTATTAGTCACATTAAACCTATTTGATTAATATTTAATTTAATTTGAAGTTTTTGTACTTTAATTATATTATATCCTAAGGCTAATGTATAAAGGAATTAAAAATATTTAATTTACTAATTATGTCCACTTTAATTAATTGAATGAAATTATTCAATTAAATGAAAAGGGCATTTATGAGGTCATATCTCACTTTGTTAAATTAAATAATATCTTCAAAATCTTCTCTTTAGTTCTAAAATGGAAACTCTAAGTGAACTACCTCTTGAATTGGAAGCAATCTAGTTAACATGTTCTCACACTCATAAAAAGTTCAGTTAACTACTCATCACACTCAGATCTGAAATAATTAACTTCACCTGCACAAGGAAGTTTCCATTTTAAATGAATCTTCTCTCTAATCTTAATCATCCATCTAAATTGATCCTGACCATTGATCAATTCCTGGATTCTATTTAAGGGACTCTCAATCCCTCATTACAAAGGTTAGGTCTTGATGATATTGAATTGTGGTCAAACTAAATACTCATTTTCATAGCTCTCATATATGCTTTTCCTTATTATTTTAATGGCATCTAGATTAATATTGCATACATCTAGCTTAGTTTCTTTTATTGTTTAATAGAATAAATTGCACATCATATAGGTTACTTGCATATTCATACTTTGCATAAATCCTTCATTCTATAAAGGTTTGGTTGCTTGCATCTCGTTATGAGAGTACATAGGCAAAATCCTTCTAGTTAGAAGGAAATAGGTTGCATTGTCGGACCTCTTGGATGAATTATCCCATATTCATTCCAGGATGAATCCACATACAATGACCATATTGAAGTGTAGGTGAAAGATCTGAGGCCTCATTTTCACGTATACATTTTTGGTGCCCACCTTGTGGTTGATAAAAACAATTTTTATGGCCTCATTTGTCTAAATTTCTATCATTTTTCATTGCTCTATTGTACTAGTTCGTATAATCTTCCAAATTTTTGCCCAAAAAATTTCATTTTTTTGCAAAGATTTGAGGGTTTCACATGTCGCTATACACTTTCTCGCATGAAAAAGTGCCCTATTGCATAGATTCTTGGTGGCACATCATTTTCTCATGGATGAAAGTGGAAGACTTCACGCAGACCTACATGAGATTTTGTGCAAAATCTTGAAACAACATAGTTACAATTCAGTTTTTCAAAATGCTATTTATTATTTTTTACTGATGTGTTTTCTCTGAAGCATTATTATTTCATATTTTATAGTTTTTTGTAGCCTAACAGTTGTTTGTAGGACGTTTGATGAAGACTCCTTCATACAAAACTTGCCTAAACCTGAATTGATTGTGTGTTGTAGGACATTGTCAAAGATATGATTGTCAAAGACCAATATTAAAACCCACTTAAACAATGTGTCTTTTTCTTTCTTTTTAAACATAGTCTAATTAGGGCTTGTGAACTTAGTAGGGTGCAAGATAGAAGAATAGGGGATTATGCTCTTCACCACTTAGAGGTCATGAACAAGGTGAATCAGAAACCTAGAAGCTTCTGAAAGATGGCATCTGAGGGAGGCAAGCAACTTAGTGATTTTCTAGTGCTAATCCTTTTCTATGATGAGATGATGGTTTTCTTTTAGGAGATCAATATCTTTAGAAAGGATGAGTCTAGATTGATTAAGCTAAGTCGGTGATTAACATGTTCTACGTGTTTAGGTGAGAAACTAAGGTAGAGGAGTATCCTCTTTCTCCTTGAGGGAAATTAGCAACTTTGACCCTTATGTTCGAACCACTAGTCTGAGTCAATCCTTCAGAGGGCTTGTCGAAGTGATCCAACCTTTAGGAATGACCCAATTGAGCACACTCCTTTAGCCAAAGATTCCAACTCACTATAATAAAGAAGCTTTGTAGAGTGAAAGACTCCAAAGCTATATTAATTTATTCCTCTTGTTTCTTGATATCACATATCAAGGGGAAGCTCTATCTGTTGCATTGGTCAGTGCCAACCCAAGTCTTGCTAAGCAAGTGTGTGCACTCTCAGATGCTGGTGTGGGTTGCTGGTCACAAATCTGCTTGTGGAGCCACCAGGGATTAATACAAAAGGAAGCCAAGTAAAAGACCTTTTATTTAGAGGCTACTCGGTTCACCTCTGAAAGGAGGCATAATCTTTCTGCAAGGAGGGGGAAGCATCTCTCCCATAGAACTCACCATAGGCATGCTATTGGGCGTTGGAAGGTGGTATACGTGCTTGACCCTTGCCACAAGGGTGTTCACTCAGCATATATGTTATTGAGCCCTTTGAATACACCAAAAATATGGGCACCCTCTACGGGATGACATAGTTGTATCAGGTGCACACATGCGTATAAGTTGTGGAACAAAGGTTTTGCCTTCTCTACTATTTTATGTTTCTAGGGATAAAGCATGTTTGTTATCGAATCTTAAACATGTCCAAACCTACTTAAACAAACTAAAATTCAAGACTCTGTTGTCCCTCTAAGTTGCTTTGCCCTCAGTTGGATTGTATTCAACTACTGCTTGCTTCCCATGTCCTGTTGAAAACACTTTGTCTTACTTGAAACCCAATGCTATTTCACAATCTAAAAATCAACCTTGCAATCTATCTGATACCTGTCAAACGTGCCAACAATCTGTCCGAACAGTCTGAAACTATCAAACTCTCTTCAAAGTTTAATTCTATTATCTGTCTGGTCTCAAATTTTGTGCACAGTTTTGCAAGATTTTGTGCAAGCCCCATTTGTACTGTCACTTTTTCACACGGGTCTATCCAGATCTTCGCACGAGAACTTGCATATCTCCATGCAAGACCTTGCTGATAGTCTTATGTTTATTTACCAAAACCTGTCACTTCTTCACAAGGCCAGAAGCTAACATATTCAATAATAGAGAAGGAAATCTTCTAAATTAAAAATTTAATGAGCTCTCACTTTTACCTTTTAAAGATGACAAGATGAATGTGAAAACAATATGAAAAAAAATCATGAATTTCAAGGGAAAAAAATTAAATCTTTTTAAGGCTTGAAATTAAAGAAAATAGTAAAGCTTCAACAAAAAATATTCACCAATCCTTGTTAAGTATTGGGACATTATCAAAATGTTAATCCTCATATTTACTAGGTCCCCTCCACCAAAATAAATGCATTTAGACCATTTACATCAACCCTTGAGTGGTAAAATATTAGTTTAAGAAAAAAATTAGAATATGGAAAGATATTAAATGAAATTTAATATTCTAGGAATATTAAATTGATTTAGTTTCAAAATATTATGTATACTTATGATATACATAACTTATATCAAAATACAATCACAATTGAAGTTAGTAATAATAAGAAAGTGCTTATTGGTTTATTTGGAAATCAAATATGATTCATATTTAAGGCATTGTGTGCAACTGATGATACTATAATTATAGAGTCTATATGATCTTTAGGCTATATTTTATATTTCAAAATATTAATGTAAATTTAATTCAATGTAATGATTATATCTATTTTTTTAAATCCTTATGAGCTTTATACAACCTTTGTGAATGCATTTTAAAATGAAGTCTTTGTTTTGGATCAAATTACTGCCATATAATTAACCCCAAATATCATCATGGGTAAGAAAATGCATCACAATGATAACTTGATCTATTTAAATTTATAAAAGGATCTCTACAAAATTATTTCAATGGTTGGGAGTTTAAAGTATATTAAAAAAATTCAAACATTTTTTCATGGGTGATGCTGGTGTTTTCTTTTATTCTACTTCAATTATTTTCCTTTTAAGATTTCATGAGAAAATTATGGAAAATGAACAAATTGTGCAAAGAAATCATTTTAACAATATAATGTTTATAATAATTTTATATATTATAGTATAAGAATATAATAGAGAGGGAAATTATCTAAAATAAGAAATTTAATAAGTTGTCACTTTTAGCTTGTAATGATGAAAGGATAAATGTAAAAAGACGATGAAAACAAAATCATGAGTTTCAAAGGAAAAAAGATACAATCTTTCTAAGGCTTGAAACAAAAGAAAATAGTGAGGCTTTGACCAAAAATATGCAACAATCATTGTTATGTCATGGGACATTATATCACAATGCTAGCCCTCATAATTTAAATACCCTCTCCACCAAAAATAAATGCATGTAGATTATTGACATTTTCTTGAGTGGTAAAATGTTAGATTGACAATGTTTTTATAATATGGAATGGAAGTTTTAATCTTATTTTTCCCACACAATGATCAATAGCTTCATTGTAGGACTTTAATGATCCTCCTAAAAACCACCTTTAAAGTGTAAAATGATTCTTTATATATGAATAATGATGTAAAATATCTTAATCAATTTTTTTGTCTTTCAAAGAGATTAACATAGCATTGATCTAGAAACAATTAATGAATCACATTTAGTTTTTCTTATCACGTGTTGCATGTATTTTCCTTGTAACATATTTCTTACATAATCTATGTATTATACTAATTATATCACTTCATTTTGACATGATTAACTGTGTAACAAATCATATAAATAAATTTTAATTAGAAATAAATAAGACTAGTCATATTTTTTATTTGACAATAGAATTACAAAGCTTGACCAATTGTCAATCCATAATTCTACAAATTAGAATAGGGAAAGAAAACAAAAACATGTAACAAATTTTAATTATATATTTAAATTAGAAGATAGTAAATAGGGAAAGAAAACAAAAACATGTAACAAAATTTAATTATATATTTAAATTAGAAGATGGTAAATAAAGCAAAATTTTCACTGAATTCCAACAATAAATGGAGTAGAAATGAAGTTTAAATCATTCTTCAATGTTTCGTAAATAAAGAATATGTACTTTCCGAACAACGTGTAGGAAATTGTAATTAAAGCATTTATTTTCTATTTATAAAAAAATAAAGACATTCGTTTTCATTAATTCCATATTGATGTGCCTTCCATGTTATTCCCCGAACCGCCGCAAGAACAGGGAACGAAGGTTTCATTACACTGTTTACAAGTGGCTGATTGCTGCGATGGGGCGAGCAAATTATTGGGCGAGGTTTACACCATAAAAAGAATATATAAAAGAAACAAAAGAATAGCGGTAAGCAAATCTATGATCGTAGTAGAGGCCGCCTATAATCTAGAGGCCGGAAGTGTAAGCGACTCCCGTAGCTGGAATCCATGAAGCCCCCGAGATGAGCTGAGCAACGGTGAACTTGGCTGCTTCGGTGGCGCTGCTGATGATGTGAAACCCGGGCCAGCTCACACGCTTCGCAGTTCCCGCGCCGCCTCCGGTGTTGGCGTATTCGCCGTAGTACAATGTGCTCAGCGCGAAGTTCCCGTCCCACTCCAACCATCCGGCAGGGTCGATGTGATCTCCGAGAGTGGACTGCATAAACACCGTGCGAGAGTATTCCTTCCACGGCCTCCCCAGAAACGTCTGGACGGACCCTTTCACTGCCTCCAGATCAGAAGACGCCGTCACTGCGCATTTCTGGATGGAAATCCCCGTGTTCTCGTTGGGGTCGGTTCTTCCCTGGGCGGTAATCGTGTTCTTCTGGCCGCTCATGGGACGCCGGGCGATGATGTTGCTGTTCTGTATCACCACCGCAGCGTTGCCGAAGATGAAATCCACGGTGCCGTAGATGTCCACCTCGCGGTAGAATTGGCGGAGTGAGTAGACATACAATGTGTCTTGGTACCCTTTTATGCCGCACCTGTACACCGCTGATCTGTCTGACCCCACTCGGAGTGCCACGGCCTGGTGCTTCGCTGCACCCGCGGTGTTCTCGAACGTCATATCCCTTGCGATGAATCCGTTGCCAGAAACAGCTGCACACAATATGGATAAAAATCAATCACATACAATCATTTGAAGGGTGAATTGATCTTAGACTGTATCTATTCAATATGGAGTGGGTAGTGGAGTCTTACCGACAGTTGCAGATTTGAAGGTGGTGAAGCCGTCTTGGACGCTCTTGCTTCCACTCACCACGGTTTTATCCTTCCCGTCTCCCACCAACATCAGATTCGTGATCTTTTTCGATATGTCGATGTTCTCCTTGTATGTTCCCGCCTTGATGTAGAGGATGTATCTCGTCCCGCTATTCTGAGGCGCGGCGCTGATTGCTTGGGCGATTGTTCGGTAATTGCCGGAACCGTCTTGTGCGACCACCGCGTTCGCTTGGCTGGCCGGGCTTGACGCCTGCAACAGCTTCCGATCTCCCCCCGACAGCCATTCGGGAAACCCATCTCCGTTGTCGTTGGCGTTTGAGGATAGCAGGCGGCGATTGTTAATGGTCTTGGTGGCTGGCAAATTGGAGAGCTTGTACATGGACAGCGAGTTGCTGACGAGCTCAGACAAGTTCACAGCCCTGGACGACATGAGAGCCCTGATGGGATTTGTGGCGCTCAAATTGAGATCACGGAATCCGTTCAAGCAGGTCTCCTGATTTGTGAGAGCAGCGCTGAGCCAAACGGGGGAGTCAGAGGCGTTGTGAGAGCAGACGTTGAGACGATGGATGGTGTCTTCGAAGAGCTCCAGACAATCGCTCCACGCCGCGCGCTCTCTCTTGTTCATCGTGTTGTTTTGGAGAGTGAGAGTGAAGTTGTGGGCTTTTTGAGCTCTTTGCAGGCTCACCTGGAAGGCGAGGTTGGTGAGATCCTCCAGCTTGGCGGTGTGATAAGCAGGATACGAAGACATGGACGAGATGCATCGCTCGGGATAGCGGGCCTTGCTACACGCCGAGCTCGCCACTTTGGACACACTTCTCCAAGAATGACGATTGTCATGATGTTGGTTGCTGTCGTTTGAGGCTACAGAGGCAACACACACCAGTGCGGCAATAGCCAGAATTGATGTCAGAGCAATTACTACACCTCTGCTTCTCGAGGTTTCTGCTTTCTCCACTCCAACTTTGGCATAACCATGACTATTCTTCATGTTGCAGGGGCAAGCCAATGCTGAATTCAGGCGAGGATATATAGATTTTAGATTGCAAGGGGGAAAAGTACTTGCTTAGAGCTTTGCAATGGACGGTTTGAATCTCCAGTGAGCAAAGCATCGCAATTTATAGGATGGGATTACGTAAATTGGTCAGTCTGTCTCGGCGGACAGTTTTGAAACGATTACTCCGCGGGTGCCGCCATGAAACGTTCCCAATTGATGCTTGTCGTGGATTTGTTTCTCCTTTTCTTTTTAACCTCAATCGCAACACTATTATTGTCAAATTCAACAGCCTCGCGGAGAACACCATATTCGTCAGAATCTCGTGCCGCCAAATATAAAGGCAATTGCATTGAACGTTGGTTTCTCATTTCAATTAGACTGCATCACGCTGACGGCATTCGCTTGTACTTTGATATTCCACGAACGCAAGCTTGCAATATAATTAAGTTGACCTTAGATTAAGCATATTAGCGTCCAGTTTAAAGTCATGCTTTCCTTCCACAATTATTAGCCTTGGTCGGGTTATGGAACACTTCTCAAACAGTTGTTTTTCTAAATTTAACTTCTTGGTCAGCCCATTACCGCGTATAAAGTTTATATTCGGCCGCAGAAATTAGGAAAGCAAATTGAACACTATCGAATTTGCTTTCGCAGCTCCCGCTTCTAGATTCTGTTTACTTTTCTATCTCTATTCATTAGGTTGAATGGTATAAGCAAAAAGTTTTCGGCTACGTTAACGACATAAAATCTATTTGATCGTATTTCTTAATGTATCTCCTTTCATAAATGCACATCTGTTGTTTCTAGTGATGAATAGATTTATTAGTTAGAGGTAAAAAAATATATTTAAAATTGTTAAAATTATTAAGTTTATTCAAGAAGTCTAGATATCTAGATGTTGCTAAGTTCAAATTTTCTTCTAAAAATATAAAATCTATTCAAAGTGCTTCAATTTCAATAATTTATATTAGAATAAGATAATAGACTTGATTTTTAAGATCATTTAAAATAAATTGTTCAAGTTTTAGTATTAATAAATATAAAAGTCATATTTTTTTTGTGAAAATAATATCATTAAAGTTATTTTTATATGATATAAATTTCAAGAATACATTTGGATAGCTTTACATTTATTTTAGTTTTGCGTCAAACAATTGTAGTTCAATTAGTTCAATATTAAAACATAGATAGATCAATATAAATATATTTGACTATCTCATTAGAAACTTTTGCATAAGCTTGTTATAGTGACTTGTTTATTCTTTATTAGTAATATGTTTTTCATTTAAGAGGATACCATCATATTTAACGATAAATAATTTTGATAGAAGAATTGGGATAAAGATTTGAGATAAAATCTTAGTTTGAAGCCTTAGCTTGTCCATATAAATCATTGCTCACATATCATATTAGAGTTGGACTAGTGCCAAACACTTATAGTGTGACCTAATAGGGATATTAGAAATAATGTGATTCCAAATTGATGATGGATTGTCTATACAGGGACTAACAATCTGGCTGGTAGAGCACTTTCATAGCAAATGGAAGGACCCCAGTTTGAGTCCTAGATGGTCCAAAATGGGGCAATAACATGGTATAGAATTAGTAGAGAAATCTAGTGGGAAATGAAAGGTCTTAGGTTCAAATCATAGCTAGTCAATATGAGCCATCTAATTAATATTCTAATCTAGGACCTTTAATTGATTGATCATAAGACCTTTAAAATTGCTACTAGAGTTCTCTGCCAATTGAACTACCAGCTAGTCCACGATCGATTACTAGATATGGCTTATTTGCAATACTCCTCTTAAACCACACTATAGGCACTTAAGGCTCTTATCATACTTGTAACACCATATGTTAAGATACACCTGATATGAATGAACTAAGAATCAAACTTAGGACCTTCTCTATAGATGGAATGATCAGCCCTTTATAACGATCCCATCATCAATCCAAACATAAATTATTTTCAGAAAAGATTAATAAAAACAACAATAATAATAATTTTGCAGTTTTACTTTAACGATTGTATTTTATTTGTGCTATCATTTTCATCACACCCAAAATCTTTGTTATTCAAATTTTACTGGATAATTTTATTTCGTCCAACGATAAGACATAAAAGAGTTGGAAAGGCGTGAAATTCCAACTTTGAATTTTGACTAGACTGAGAAAGCCACGTCAAGCATGCACCGTTACCTAGTTAAGTCCATTCATTATACCTTATTTTATTGCAAATTATTCTCGTTATTGATGTCACTTAAATGTGTTTTCGTAGAAGACTATGTTTTCACCCATTTTATTCATGTCCAGATGCTTACCCGGGTCAAACATTAATAGCCGCTTTGTCTAGATTTGATCGAACCTTAATTCTTTTTAGTCTAGACAACCTAAGTAATCGATAGCGTTGTAATTATCACATGTTTCAAATAAAGACAATACATGCAAATCCATGCACCCACCATCAAACCATTCAACCACACCTTTATCAAAAAGGCTTGCTACCAGACGGAACGGCTTAAACATCATACACTAATGCTTCATTCCTAGAGTAAAAGTGTTAAATATTCAAAGTTTGACTTACTTTTCCAAGCTTAATTTCTTGGTTAGTGTGTGATGTTTAAGGCTGGCCCTACCAAACATTTAAACATTCATTTGAAAGTGGTTTCTTTTCACATTTGATGTAGATTGATTTAGAGCTTGGTAGGCATTGCAAAGAGTTTGGAACTACTTTTAAAGTTCTTTTTGTGTACAAAAGGGTACGTGGAAACTAATTGTTTGCTTTGTTTTTTCTGATTTGGATGCCCGTTGAAAGTTGAAAGTGAAGGCCGTTCACTTTCAAATAGAGAAAAGGTTAAGTCTGGAACCATTTGTTTTGCCATGTAGCTCTCCCTAAACTATCGATATCCTATCTGACCCTAGAACCTCCACATTGATATTCAAGATTACTTCTCCACCTCAAAACATGGCTTAGTCTACTTAATATTTAAATTCAATCGGTAATGGTTATTAATCTACTTAAATATTAGTGTCAATGTTTGTTAATCTATTTAATAATATATAAATTCAATTCATATGGTTAACAAATAATTATTCTTTTAATAAATGATCTTAGATCTGGACAGGCATAAGAAAGTACTACAAGATTAAAAATGTATGATATATAATAGGCAACACTATATATATATATATATATATATATATATATATATATATATATATATATATATATATATATATATATATATATATATATATATATATATATATATATATATATATATATATATCATTTAGACAAGCACAATATAAGAAGCAAACACAAACACATGATGATAGACACAGAAAAAAACTTAAAACAATGTAAGATGGTAATTTCTTTGGAAAAATATATTTATTGCAATAAAATATAGTTTTTTCAAGTGATTTCGAAATAAATTAATTAGAATAAACCCACAATTAATTTAAGTGGATAGTAAACACCAAAAACAAAATTAAAATAATAATTGTACGTTATATTTATAGAAAAAATCTAAGATATAAATTTAATAGAAATTATCTCATATTTTTGAATTATGACTTGCAGGTTAAAAGTTTAATTATCTACATCTTTCCAAAGTTGTAGTGAAGATGGATAAAACTATTGGAATGAAGCCACATGTAAACAAATAATGTTGTAACCACAAAAGGTCTCATAAATTAGTTTTGTGGGAACCCTAGTAGCAAATAGAATGTTCAAGTCCTACCTTGTATAAACCATAACTCAACATATGGTATAAATTCTAGAGTAGAAGCCTTAAGCACCTACATTGTGGCTTAAAAGGCGAGTTAGAAATAAGCCAATTCAAAACTAATAATTGGTTGTCGACAAAGGGACAAACCGTTTGATTGGCACATAACTCTAATAGAAAGAAAAAGGTCCTAGGCTCAAGTCCTAGTTGGCCAAGTATAGGACAATAGCTTAGTTGGTAGATCACTCTAGTGGTAAATGGAAAATCTTAGGTAAACTAGGATTCTACAATAGAACTGTCCACATATTGCTAGAGTGCTCTAATCAATTATGTTGCTAGTCCCTTTGTGACTAGTCTATAATTAATGTGGGATAATCTTATTTCTGAAATTTCCCTTTGGCCACATTATAGATGCTTGGGGTTCCTAGTCTAAATCTATTACAACATGTGGAGTTAAGAAATGGATATATAACCTTCCAATTCCTACTAAAGTGATCTTAGAAATTGAGATGCTAGACACTGCAATAGATTAGGTGTAATTTATAATGAGCACACTTGCTTGAGGCTTTTAATGTACTTTTGATATCTTGATGGAATACAACTCATATAGACAAGTTAGAACTTGAAAACAAGACTTTCTATTTATTACTCTTGGGCTAATCAAATAAAAATTATCAACCCTTTTTGTGGCTAGCCCATCATTAATCAACACATGCCTTATTTTCAACCAAAAAAAAATGATGTACCTAAATATTGTGTTAAGGTAGAAAGCTTTGTTAGATACTTAGAGCTTTGTTACATAGTTAACTTCATTGAACTTCACTTTATTGATTACAAAGTATCTGAGTTATCTAAGGGCCCGTTTGGCAAAGGCAATACAAGTGGAATAGGCATATGTAAATTCTTAAAATTTTGAATTTTTCGTTTGGATGCACCAAATCAGAATTGGAAAACAAAATAAAATAGGAATACGTAGTCCAATTTTGGCCCAAAAATGAGGTTTTGCAATCCCACCCAAATAGGTGGAATTGGAATACATAATCCTATTCCAGTTTGATTTATTTTTAAAAACATAAATTTTTAGGTCCACGAATTCTCTATCAAATTCTGGAGAATAGGAATATGTACCCCCATTTTCTATTCCATAATAAGTATTCCAGAATAACTATTCTTATTCCCCTATTCATATTCCCACAACCAAACCAACCCTAAAAGACCATGAAATAAATGTTATTGATCTTCAAGCACATTCAAAAAGTTTGAACTTCTTTGTTGGACCCTTAGACTTTTATTGAATGAACTAATCTTGTTTAACGAACTTCTCTCACTATTAACACACACACAAGAGTTCGAAGGGCACGAAATCCTCATTCTCTCAAAAGTCTAGATTTCGTGTTGTCATTTCATCTAGATTTTAGGTATCTTGAATCCCAAGCTCTATTGTCAAACTTAACAGCTCGGAGGACGTAGATTTCGTATACCGCCAAAAAGTTCAAGGGTTAGGGAAGGAAACTTTTACTTGGATAGAGAAAGTCCACGACAAACATTCATCTGTTACTAAAGTAAGCGCATTCATTATACCGTATTTTCTTTTATCAAAAATTGCTCTTGAAGCTGATGTCTAAATGTATTTTGTAAAGACTGTTTTTCACCCTTTTTATAACTCGTGGCCATATGACTACCCGGGTCAAACATTAAAAGCCGCTTTGTATAGTTTTGACTAGACCTTAATTCTTCTTAAGCCTACATGCCTTAGAAGTTGATATCCTTGTAACCACGTCTTCTATTGTTGTAAGCACCAGAAATCAAATAAGTCGTTCGATGCATGGAAATCTCTGCAATCACCACCAAGCCAATCAGCAATAACTTCATCAAAATTAAGAGTTGCTATCAAATATTTAGGGTCCGTTTGGTTGTTGGAATAGGAATAGAAAAGTTGGAATACGTTTTCTATTTTCTATTTGGTTCGTCACTTGGAATAGGGAATAGGAATATGTATTCCCATTTTGCCTCTAAAATGAGCTTATACCCATTCCAAAAAATAGCTTTTATTAGAATAGCCATTCCTATTCCCAATATTACATGTCTATTCTCCATTGCTATGCCGACGGCCAAACAGGCCCTTAACATCCATTTCAAAGCAGTTTGCTTTCCCATTTGATGTAGATTGATTCCAATGAGCTTGGAATGCATTGACCAGAGTTTGGAACTCTATTTTATAGATCATATGCATTAAGTTGTGTGTACGAGAAATACGTGGAATTTAATCATTTATTTTATTTTATTGAAAGTGCTAGACGTTCACTTTCAAATATAGAAATGGTCAAACCTAGAACCCTCTTAAGATCACATCTCCTCAAAACTTGTTTAATAATCAGCTTAATACAATTGTCAATGTTTGTTAATCTATTTAGATAAATTAAATTCAGTTCATTTTAGTGCTAATGTTTGTTATTATGCTTGATATAAATTAAATTAAATTAATCTTAGTGCTAATATTTGTTAATCTACATATTATAATTTAAGTTCACTTTATGGGAGTATTACCATCTGGTTCACTAGGAAAGAATAATTCATTAGATGTAATAGTAATGAATTCAATATGATCCTCATAAATTTAGTTCAACAATAAAATTAAAAAATTTTTTTAAAAAAGAATTATTAAGGAGTGTGTTTGTAAGGGTGTCGTCCTATGAGCTCATCTTTTTTATTGGAATGTATTTTTGTAGAATATTAACATATGCTTCAAAAAAATCAGCTCTGAGTATGGTACAATCGTCAAATTGATAATTTTTAATGAAATGTAGAAATGATCAAATATTGTAGTATTACTATCAAGATTCAATTGTGTAGGTTTTTGAGTCAAATGCATTGACCCATGTTTCATGAGTAGTGGTTCCTAAGAACCCATCTCTCATTAGAATGAATGGAACAATTACTATTCATTACATCTAAGAGATGCTCATAGAGGTGAAGCACAAAGACTTCATCTCTCTAATCATGAACTGATTTATCACAATTGCCTATTACAATTAAAATCTATTTTTGTGTAGGATTTTACTACAATTATGAATGTAGGGTCTTGATTTTTCAAGCTCACTGAGAAGGGATTACTTGAGTCAACTATGACAAATAATAATAATGAAATTTTCAATATCAAATTTGTGTCCACAAGAAAGGTCACCTCAATGAGCTTGAAAACTCAAGGCCCTACAATCATAGATGTAATAAATTTTTACACAAAAGTAGTACCACATCCCCTATTATCCTTATATGAGATAGGGATCAATGATGCTCTTAGAGGTGAAGTTTCGATGTTTCAACTCTATTAGCATTAGCTAGATGCAATGAGTGCTAAGTGTTCTTTTCAACTCATGAGAGATGAGTTCTTAGGGACCACTATTCATGAAACATGGGTCAATGAGTTTGACTCAAAAACTACACATTTGAAATGTTCAATATGCAAATAAGTGTGTACATTATATGGGTATGATAATCTAGAGGTGGATGGACATGTTTGATCATTGATAAGTAGGATATATTATCTATAGTAAACCAAATTTATATATTACTATTAGGATTCAATTGTGTAGTTTTTGAGTGAAACACATTGAACCTTCTTTAATGAGTAGTGGTTTCCGAGAACCCCTCTCTCATGAGAATGAATGGAACATTAAGTACTTATTACATTGAGGGTATGCTTGTAAAGGCGATTCTCAATGATTTACCTCTATGAGCATCACCTAGAAGCTATGAGTTCCAAGTGTTCCATTCTTTCTCATGAAATATAAGTTCTTAAGAATCACTACTTATGAAATATGGATCAATGAGTTTGATTCAAACACTATAGAGTTGAATCTTTAATTGTGACTTGGTATGGAAAATCTCCCCTACTTATCAATCTCAGACATTTTCATCTATCTCTAGATTGTCATGCTTGTTACACCTATACATTAAAATGTATATTGTATATTTCATTGTTTTTCTATCATTGTTGACTCAAAAAGGGTCATATTAATTGTAAATATGATCAATTAGGATAATAGGGGAAAAAATAATCTATTTTTTTGTTTATTTTTATTATACCTATGATTGCATTCTCTTAATTTTTCAAGCTCATTGCAATCCTCCATCCTTGAGTCATCAACCATTGTTCCATAGGCATACCAAAATTCTACACCAAAAATAGATTTTCTAATTCTCTATTTTTTTTCCTAATTGTTCATATTGATAATCAATATGACCTTTCTTTTGAGTCAACTATACCAACAAAATAATAAAATGTTCAATTTGTGTGTGTGTTGTGCATGTGTGTGTGTAGATTTTATGGGTATGATAATCTAGAGGTGGATGAACATATTCGATCATTGATAAGTAGGAGATACATTCCACAACAATTGAAGTCAAGATATTGCTATCAAAATTAAAACGTGTAGTCTTTGAGACAAAATCATTGACTCACGTTTCATGTGTACATTGGTTTCAAGGTACCCATTTCTCACGAGTGTGAATGGAACACTTAACACTTATTGCATCTAGGTGATGCTCATAGAGGTGGAGCATTGAGATTCACCCATTTAAACATGACCTAGATGTAATGACTACTATGTGTTCTTATCTAATGGAGTTACACTCTGATACCACTTGATGAAGTACTGCTCTGATACCACTGATGAAGGGCCACACCACCCTTACCAACTCACAACCAAGAATGCAACAATATGGAGACAATGAGATGACAAAACAATTTTATTACACTTGAAAATCCAATAGTAATTACAATAACATTTTTGCAATATCTCTCAAGATCTAATCCAAACCCAAGCTAGTCCAAATCCACACTCTAGTAGAAACCTCCAAGATCTCAACTTGTGCTCGCAAGCCACCAAGCAACCTCCTTGTTTCCAAACCACAGCCACTAGCTCTTCTCCAACTTTATCCAAGATCCAAGTGTAAACTACCTCACATTCGGCGCTTTGTCTACACTGATTCAGGGGATACTTTCATCAAAATTGAAGTATCTCCAAAATTCCAATAATCAGCATCAAGTTAAAGTTCTCGAAATTCTAAATCCAATGCAATTTGAATGGACAAAAATGGAGTCCATATGCAAAAGTTACAGTCAGTCAAAGGTTGGTCAAACTGAGTATGGAGGTCATAAAAAAGGTGAAAAAATAATCATCTCCAAAGTGCACAACAATGGATTTCAAAACAAAGAGCTCATCGAGATCTTTTCGACGGTGTTTATTTCGTCAAAAAAGGATCTTGTACGTGGAAGTTATGACATTTTAAAATTCGGCATAAGAGATGAATATTAATGACATCATCATGACATCAGCAAAGTGGAAAAAAATAAAATAAAATAAAAAACACATATTTCATAGTCGGATTTGAACTCATGA
Source organism: Cupressus sempervirens (assembly GCA_028749045.1). Lineage (NCBI taxonomy): Eukaryota > Viridiplantae > Streptophyta > Pinopsida > Cupressales > Cupressaceae > Cupressus > Cupressus sempervirens. The sequence goes on along the minus strand of CM053788.1, from coordinate 555,726,323 downwards.
CCATTGATTTCCAAAACATATACTTCCACCACTATACCAAGTATGGTATTTGAATTTTGTAGGTGGCAATTAATATTTAAACATTGGCAAATGCCAATTTTAAGCAATGGAGGCCACCGGCGGGGTTGGAACCCCCGACCAGCAGCTTTCATAAAAATAGATTAGTCGTTGCGCTATTTCAGCGCTTAGAGATAACTCTGTGCATTATTTTATTTATCTCTTATCTCAATTTCGCCTAACCTTAGTAAAATAAGGTTATTGTTTATTTTTTACCCCAAAAATGACATGGGGCCAAATCCTCTAAAATGGGTAAAGGGTTATTCCAAGAGGGAAATAGGTTGAAGAGCCTATTTTTACAATTATTTGTTATGGCCCTATTCTGGCTAATTTCATGTATAAAAAGGGGTTTAGGAGACTCTTGGGGCATTCAGAAAAAGGAGAGAACGTCCAAGTGCTGAGTATAAGGGAGATTTTTGAAGTGCTCATTCTTGTACTTTGAAATAGCGTAATGCTGTTGTACTTCAAAGGAGTAATTTTGTAAACATTTGTACCTAATTTTGGAGATAATCGGATCAGTCCCCCTATTGGAGCAGGACCCGGAGACGTAGTCCATACGGATGAACTCTGAGATCAAATTGTATGCATCTTCTTTCTCCCAATTTCTCTTTTGACAGCTTAATCTTATTATTCTCTTATTTCAATTACGTTAATTTGATTCATTAAAGGTTTAAATTAACTTTATGTAATCAGTTAGCATTCCTCTATAATAGTCCTAGATCCTAATCAGATCAAATTTGGTATCAGAGCTTTTGTTGGACTAGTATTGCAGATTTGAATGCTAACAAGATCTAGGATTGAGAAAGGCAAAGGAAAGCTCGAGGAATACAATCTTGAGATTGGAAAACAAAGGACTAAACCATCATCACAAATGGCATATGAAGGTGGTGGACAAGGTTTAGAAAACCGAAGTATCCAGAAGACTCTTCAGAGTTTGTAGACAATGGTAGAAGTTTTGGTACAAGAAAGAAAAGAGAAGATGCAAAGACGTGCAGCTCGAAAGGACAAAGGGAAAATGAAAGGTGCTGATCATGATCTGCCAAAGACACCTCCATCTTCTCCTTCTTCTTCCTCTTCTCCTTCTTCCCCCTCTTCTCCTTCTTCTACCCATTCTAAGTCTTCTAATATTTTTAAAGGTGGACATAAGCCTCGAATCAAGTTGGATGTAAAATTTGACTTGCCAAAATATTGTGGGGAGTTAAATGCCAAGAAACTAGATGACTGGATTCAACAAGTAGAAGTCTACTATAGAGTTCAAAACCTTGTAGATGATGTTGACAAAATTTAGTTAGCCACTCTTCGATTAGGTGGTGTAGCCTTAACTTGGTGGGAGAGTAGGTCTCGGGATGAAATTTCACAGCATGGTAAGTTTAATTTGTCTTGGTCAAAATTTGTTACTGCTTTAAAAAAGCAATTCTACCCCCTAGGCCATATGTAGTAGTTAATGATGAACTGGCAACATTTTAGGCAAGCGAAAGGTCAGTCTGTCTAGGATTACACCCACGAATTTTGCAAAAAGGCTATTTCATTAAATGTCCCATTGTATACCCAGGACACCTTACTCAAGTATATAGGTGGTCTTCATTCTTACCTAAGGCATTCTATTCTCGTCCTGAATCCTTGTAATTTGGATGAAGTATGTGTCCAGGCAACACATTTAGAATCAAGGGGTAAGGGTACTTTCATTGATAAGTCTGATAAAAAGCCATCTAAGTTTGAGGAAAAGTCCAAAGGAAAAAGAAAGGGTAAAAAGATAGCAACAATAAAGAAAGAGGGTGAGAAACCCACATGCTCACATTGCAAGAAAGAAGGGCATGATGATTCTAAGTGCTGGAAGCTACATCCTAAAAAGAGGTCAAAGCGATTTGGTGGAAACAAAGGCAAACAAAAGACTGCTGCTATAACTCAACAAGATCTTGGATCTGACTCGAGAGATGAGACAAAAATTGTTGCTACTGGGATCCAAGGTAAATGAAAAGGTATATCTCTCTCATCAGCTATAAATTCTTCTAGCATAAGTGCAAGTACAAGTAAAGAATCTTCTCCTAAGGATGATTAACTAAGGAATGAATTATTTCACATCCGAGTTGTTATCAAGCATACTAAGGTCAATACATTATTTGATACGAGTTCTCAAGTTAATTTGATATCTGCGAAAGTTGTTAAAAAGCTTAACTTGACTACAACACCTCATCCAAAACCATATCCTCTTGGATGGGTTTGCGATGATACACAGTTACAAGTAACTAAACAATGCAAGTTAATATTTGCTATCACTGCAAACTTTGTGGATGAGGTAGAAGCTAATTTAGTCCCTTTAGATATTTGTGGTCTTATACTTGGGAGTCCCTATTTGTATGATCGACGAGCTATCTTCTATAGGGGGGAAAATAAGTATCATTTGTTTAAAGACAATATTGAATACATTGTACGGGCACATAAGGTTAAGACTAATTTGGCATTAGTCAATGCTGGTCAAATGAAAAGGTTAGTCAACTTTAGTAAGAATTTTGTATTGATGATTGTAAAAGCCAAAGAAGATGAAACATCTGAGGCATTTAAGGGATGTGATCCAAAACATAAATCTAAAATGGTCAAAGTTGTTTCCGCTTATGATGACTTGTTTCAGGAATCGAAAGGATTGCCTCCTAAGAGAGAGATACAACATGAGATTCAGTTGCAGCAAGATGCACCACTTCCTAATATCGGCATGTACCGTTTATCAGTCTTGCAAAATGAAGAAATCAAAAAGCAAGTTTAGGAGCTCGTTGAGAAAGGAGTTATTCGTCCTAGTACTTCTCCTTGTGGTTCTCCTATTGTGTTGGTTCCAAAGAAAGCTGGGACTTGGAGAATGTGTATTGACTACAGGGCTTTGAACAAGATAACGGTAAAGAACAGGTACCCTCTTCCTAGAATTGATGATTTACTTGATCAGTTGAAACATGCAATCTATTTCACTAAGCTAGACTTATGTAGTGGATATCATCAAATAAGAATTGCAGAAAGTGATATTTGGAAAACTGCTTTTAAGACAAAACGGGGACTTTTTGAGTGGTTGGTCATGCCATTTGGGCTTTGTAATGCACCAGCTACATTTATGAGAGTCATGAATGATGTCTTCCATCCCTTTATAGATGATTTTGTCATAGTCTATTTAGATGATATTCTTGTATTTAGTAAATCTTGGGATGATCATGTAATTCATGTAAAGAAAGTATTTGAAATACTGAGAAAAGAAAAACTATATGTAACGATGTCAAAATGAAAATTTTCAAAGACATCCTTAGTGTACTTAGGCTATGTCGTAGGGAATGGTCAACTAAAAGTAGACCCTGCGAAGGTTGAATGTATTGTAAAATGGCCTAAGCCAAGTACAGTTACAAAAATTAGGAGTTTCTTAGGTGCAGTTCAGTACTGGAGGAAGTTCATTGCAAATTTATCTTTCATTGCATCACTGTTGCATGCATTAACCAGTACCAAGGCAACTTTTCAGTGGGGAGGTTCGCAACAGAAGGCTTTCAACACTTTGAAGGAAAAGTTGAGCACCGCACCAGTTCTAGCTCTACCTGATTTACATCAACCATTTGAGATTGAGACAGATGCGAGTGGGTTTGCCATGGGAGCTGTACTTATGCAAGGAGGTAAACCAGTCTGCTACCACTCTAAAACTTTTTCAGGAGCAATAAGTAACTATCCTACATATGATAAAGAACTTTATGCTTTAGTTCAGAGTGTTAAAAAATGGAAGCACTACTTAATGGGAAAGGAAACTGTAATCCACACTGATCACCAACCACTACAATATTTGCACTCACAATCTAAGTTGCCACAAAGTAGGCACTTTAGGTGGATGGGTTTTCTACAACAGTTTCATTTGGAAATTAAGTATAAGAAGGGTTCCCATAACAAAGTAGCAGATATGCTCTCTAGGCCTCCTGTTAAGAATGCTTTGATAATCCTTCGGAATAGTTCTATGGTTCATGAAATTTTTTAGGAACAACATGGTCATGATGAGAACTTTAAGGATATCTATGCAACTTTAATCCAGGGTAAACATGTAGAAGAGAAAGATTACTATGTGCAGGATAATTTGTTGTACCACTTGGGAAAACTATGCATTCCTAAAGATGAGTAGGCACATGTAATCCATGAAGCACACACCTCTTTAATTGCAGGACATTTTGGGGTAAGTAAGACATTAGCCCAATTGCAAAAATATAGTTACTAGCCTCATATGCAGGAAACTGTCACCAAGTATATAAAAGGATGTGTAATGTGTGCAACCAGTAAACCAAGTAATAGGAAATTAGGTTTGTACACACCATTACCTGTACCATCCCATCCATGGGAAAGTATATCTATGGACTTTGTGAGAGGTTTACCTATTTCTAGGAAGGGTCATGATTATTTTTATGTAGTAGTTGATCAATTCAAAAAAATGTGTATTTTAATGCCTTATAAAAAGCAAGTTACTACTAAACTGACTGCTCATTTGTACTTTCAAAATGTATGGGCTCATTTTGGGTTACCCACTTCTATTGTATCAGATCGAGATTCTCAATTCTTAGGGGAATTTTGGTCATCTTTGTGGGGACTCACGGACACCAAGCTGAAGAAGAGTACAATCTTCCATCCACAGACCGACGAACAAACAGAGGTAGTGAACAGGACAGTTGTGCATCTACTTAGACGCTACTGCAGCAAACATCCTAAGTTATGGGATGAAAGTCTTCATTATGTGCAGCATGCTTACAACCATGCGGCACACTCTTCTACCAAGAGGTCTCCTTTTGAGATTTGCTTCGGTTACTTGCCTAAGACACCAATGGATTTTTTTTTTGGGAAGGACGATGTTGTAGATGGATGCCATGATGCAGAAAAGGCTTTAAAGTTCATCCAGAAGGTCCAAGCAATCCATCAGGCGGTAGAAGCACAATTAGAGTAGAGCCAAGAAAAATACAAGGCTCGCCATGATAAGCATCACATTGATCACCAATTCCAAGTTGGTGACAGAGTTTGGTTACATATCAACAAAGAAAGAATGCAAGGTGAAGGAAGGAAGCTCAAAGCTATCAGGTATGGTCCTTTTGAGATCCTGGAAAAGATCGTTACTAATGCTTTTCGCCTTAATCTTCCTCCATACATGAAAATTTACTCAATTGTCAATGTTGAGAATCTGAAGTTGTATGAGCCTCCAATGATCTTGGATGCAGACATCAGTGTTCAGGTTCCATCAGTTGATGATCTTTCACCAGAGTATATGTCAGAATTGCCAGAAGATGTTATCCTAGATAGGAATGTCAGAACTTCACGAAGAGGACCAGTTGAATACCTCTGAGTGGGATTGAAGGGGATGCATCCAAGCAAGGCAAGATGGATGGAGATTGGTAAAGTGAGGGAACTATACCCTCACCTTTTTTCCGAGTAATCCAAACTTTCGGTGGTCCGAAAGCTCCTCAGTGGGGAGGCTTGATCCGGGGGATACTTTTGTTAAAATTGAAGTATCTCCAAAATTCCAATAATCAGCATCAAGTTAAAGTTCTCGAAATTCTAAATCCAATGCAATTTGAATGGACAAAAATGGAGTCCATATGCAAAAGTTACAGTCAGTCAAAGGTTGGTCAAATCGAGTACGGAGGTCATAAAAAAGGTGAAAAATAATCATCTCCAAAGTGCACAACAATGGATTTCAAAACAAAAAGCTCATCGAGAGCTTTCCAGCGATGTTTATTTCGTCAAAAAAGGATCTTGTACGTGGAAGTTATGACATTTTAAAATTTGGCATAAGAGATGAATATTAATGACGTCATCATGACATCAGAAAAGTGGAAAAAAATAAAATAAAATAAAAAACACATATTTCATAGTCGGATTTGAACTCATGACCATTGATTTCCAAAACATATACTTCCACCACTATACCAAGTATGGTATTTGAAATTTGTAGGCGGCAATTAATATTTAAACATTGGCAAACGCCAATTTTAAGCAATGGAGGCCGTCGGCGGGGTTAGAACCCCCGACCGGCGGCTGTCATAAAAATAGATTAGCCGCTGCACTATTTCAGCACTTAGAGATAACTCTGTGCATTATTTTATTTATCTCTTATCTCAATTTCACCTAACCTTAGTAAAATAAGGTTATTGTTTATTTTTGACCCCAAAAATGACATGGGGCCAAATCCTCTAAAATGGGTAAAGGGTTAGTCTGAGAGGGAAATAGGTTGAAGAGCCTATTTTTACAAATATTTGTTATGGCCCTATTTTGGCTAATTTCATGTATAAAAAGGGGGTTTAGGAGACTCTTGGGGCATTCAAAAAAAGGAGAGAACGTCCAAGTGCTGAGTATAAGGGAGATTTTTGAAGTGCTCACTCTTGTACTTTGAAATAGCGTAATGCTTTTGTACTTCAAAGGAGTGATTTTGTAAACATTTGTAACTAATTTTGGAGATAATTGGATCAGTCCCCCTATTGGAGCAGGACTCGGAGATGTAGTCCATACAGATGAACTCCGAGATCAAATTGTTTGCATCTTCTTTCTCCCAATTTCTCTTTTGACAGCTTAATCTTGTTATTCTCTTATTTCAATTACGCTAATTTGATTCATTAAAGGTTTAAATTAACTTTATGTAATTAGTTAGCATTCCTCTATAATAGTCTTAGATCCTAATTAGATCATACACACTCACAACTCCACCATAATCCTACTGTAAACTACCTCACATTCGGCGCTCTGTCCATAGACTCAGAAAAACTCACTTTTCACTTCCTCCTCTTTCACACCTTCCAACTTTCCTTCCAATGCTTCTTCTTCTCGAGCTTCTCCTTCTTAAGCTTCCACTTCTCAAGCTTCTCCTTCTCAAGCTACTCCTTTTTCTTGAGCTTCTACTCCTCAAGTTTCTCCTTGAGCTTCTCCTTCTTCTCGAGCTTCTACTCCTCAAGCTTCTCCTTGAGCTTGATTTAGAAATGCTCATATGCCTTGCTTAAATAGGCACTTACACCCCATGCATAACTTATCCACAACCTTCTAGAATTCCTCCACAACCTTCTACAACTTCCATAACCTTCTAAAATATCCACAACTTTCTACAATATTCATAACTTTCTAGAATTCTACCCACACACCTCGATAAATGGAATGACAACCATTAATTTTTTAATTTTTTCTATTATGCCACCTATGCACCTCGAAAATAGAAATTCTCTTTTCCCTTTCTTTCCTCTTTTTTTATTTTTTATTATTTCTCTTCTAATTTTTGTCACTTTCTCTCTCCTCCACAATCTTTTTTCTTTTCTTTTTTTTCAATTTTTTCCCATGCAAGATGCTCCTACATCAGACTCCCCCGGTAGATAGAAAAGTGTGTCCCACACTTTGACGCCAAAAAGAAAGATCTACAACCATCTTCATCTTCACCAAAGGTTTCCACCTCAACAAGGACAACAAAACCACCATGCAAATCCTCCACACTAGCATCTCAACCATCCAATTAGCATGCTCACCCCCAGGAACAAACTATACATAATGCTTCAATAGAAAACTCTCATCCACATCAACAACTAGTGAATTCACACCCATAGCAACAAACCCCACATCGAAAGCCACATGTAGATTTCCATCAACACATGCCAAACACTCAACACTAGCAACATCATTGCTCACAACAAGATTCTCTGCAATACATAACTCACCTCCAACAACAACTGGATCATCCACGACCAAGTGCTCTGCAACATACAAGTCACCACGAACATCAACTAGATCATCTATAACTGAGTGCTTCACAATATCCATGTCAGACTCCACCAATTGATCACGAAAACCAACATCTATCCCAACATCAGCAAGGTTAGGAATTTCATCAGCAACAACTTCTAGTTGCTCTGTAGGTTCTGCATCAGACTCCATAAACTGATCAGCAAAACCAACCTCTTCCACCTTGACCTTCTTAGCTTGATTAGCTAATCTAGCATCCAACCGAGAAATCATCTTAGAAAAATTCCTCTCTACTATATCATGGATTTTCGCAATCATCTTAGGGTCCAAGCCTCTTAGAGCCATCTTCCAAGATCTTCGTAAACCTTCTGCAACAAATCTTTCACACACTCCTTGTGACAACCAAATTGTTTGCAAGTCAGATCGCAACCTACCACCTCGCACGAACAATTAGGAACCACATCACAAGTCTAGGACAACGAATTTGCAATCCACAAACTCTCTGCAATCATGCCTCAACAAGATTAGTCATCCATCTTCACATCCATCGATCAATCTACATGTCCTCCCAAGGTCTTGGTACAAACTGCCTCACTCTTCGGCGATCTGCTTGTACACTCAGGAACTCCTGCTCTGATACCACTAATGGAGTTACGCTCTGATACCACTTGATGAAGTACTGCTCTGATACCACTGATGAAGGGCCACACTACCCTTACCAACTCACAACCAAGAATGCAACAATATGGAGACAACGAGATGACAAAACAATTTTTTTACACTTGAAAATCCAATAGTAATTACAATAACATTTTTGCAAGATCTCTCAAGATCTAATCCAAACCTAAGCTAGTCCAAATCCACACTCTGGTAGAAACCTCCAAGATCTCAACTTGTGCTCGCAAGCCACCAAGCAACCTCCTTGTTTCTAAACCGCAACCACTAGCTCTTCTCCAACTTTATCCAAGATCCAAGTGTAAACTGTCTCACATTCAGCGCTCTGTCTACACACTCACAACTCTACCATAATCTTGCTGTAAACTGCCTCACATTCGGCGCTCTGTCCATAGACTCAGGAAAACTCACTCTTCACTTCCTCCTCTTTCACACCTTCCAACTTTCCTTCCAATGCTTCTCCTTCTCGAGCTTCTCCTTCTCAAGCTTCCACTTCTCAAGCTTCTCCTTCTCAAGCTACTCCTTGAGCTTCTCCTTCTTCTCGAGCTTCTACTCCTCAAGCTTCTGCTTGAGCTTGATTTAGAAATGCTCATATGCCTTGCTTAAATAGGCACTTACCACCCCATGCATAACTTATCCACAACCTTCTACAACTTCCATAACCTTCTACAATATCCACAACTTTCTACAATATTCAGAACTTTCTAGAATTCTACCCACACACCTCGATAAATGGAATGACAACTATTTATTTTTTTATTTTTTCTTTTATGCCACCTATGCACCTCGAAAATAGAAATTCTCTTTTCCCTTTCTTTCCTCTTTTTTAATTTTTTATTATTTCTCTTCTAATTTTCGTCACTTTCTCTCTCCTCCACAATTTTTTTACTTTTTATTTTTTATTTTTTTCCAATTTTTTTTTTCAATTTTTTCCCATGCAAGATGCTCCTGCATCATTATCATCCTCATGAGAGATGGGTTTTTAGATAAATTAGTTTTGAGTATTGTACCATAATATGCATTCTAACAAGACTTCATCATCAAATTGATATTTTTTATGAAATCTAACAATGATCAAACATTGTGATATTGTTGTCATGATTCAATTATGTAGATTTTGAGTCAAAATCATTGACCCATGTTTCATGAGTAGTGATTCCTTAGAACCCTTCTGATCAGAATAAATTGAACGCTTAGTACTCATTTCATCTAGGGAATACTCATAGAGGTGAAGTTTCGGTGTGTGACCTTTGTGACCATTAAGAAACTAGTTCTTAGGCCACTGCTAATGAAACATAATGACCACTAAATCAACCTAGAATATATCTAAGTATACTTAATGACCAAGTAAATCAAAATTGGCATAAAACTCCTATGTAATGATTTTATCTTAATCTTAAGAAAATTTAATAGGGATTTAGTCTTATATTTTGAACCGTGAGTAAATAAACGTCAAACCATCAAAAAGTATTCAAGAATTCTATATTATGTAAAGGCCTTTAATAATAATATTTCACAAACATTTATTGATTTTTATATTTTAGCTGTGACCTTAAAGATAAAAGTAGTACTGCAAATTCTTTGGATTGCACGAGTTTTGAATAGATTTACATTGTGTCTAATTTATGGATCCACACGACTTTACATCACAGCTGTGTCTTCGTGATGAGAGGTTACGTGGTTAAACATAATTTACGTTTCTAACATAGTCGAGAGAATTTACTGTTCAATCTAATGGATAGAGATCAAAAAGTAAACAGAATCTAGTAGTGTGGACCGGGAAAGGAATTTTGTTTGTACCGTTCAATACATTTTTTCGAACGAAACAAACTGTTATACGGGTCGTGGGCTGACCGATCCAAGCGAATACGCGGTTCTTCATAAAACTGAGAAATGGAACGCTGAGATGGATTAGCCCTTCCACGACTTAATTAAGGCGTTTTGTCACTAATCGTGATTTTAAACTGGCTGCTGACATGCGTAATTTTACGATCATCTTAATTATTCAGAATCTCGTACGAATTACAAGACGAAATGTAATCATATTTGCAATGTAATGGTAATGACAAATCAACGTTGAATGCTACAGTGTTAATTGTAAGCGGCACGAGGCTCTGACGAATGCAAGGTTCTCTAGGCTGCTGAATTTGACAATACTGTGAAAAATCAACTATTGTAGTCACTGATTATTAATCTTCTATCATAAACGATTATTAAACTGCTGAAAATAAATTTCCAACTAATATCAAAAAATAATACAACTGTAACTTCACTTATGAAATACGAAAAAAAATGCGCAACACAATGAACACAATATTTCCGGACAAATTGTCCCTGGAAAAACCCCTAAGGGAAAACCAGTTCTACAGATGAGAAATTATATTAAACTTCAGCAAATCAAGAGATACAAAATTCCTTGCCTCTTACTAGTAGAACTTCGACAACCTCCTAATTTCTCTCACTGATATTCTCCACTGCTAACACTGCGCCCTTGCTAACACTGCAAGACTGTTTGCTAACACTGCAAACATTTCTCCAAAACTTCATGTTCTCCAAATGCCCCCCTGACCTCCTTTTATACTACTCCTGTTGGTAAACCAACGGTCGAGATTGATTTACAATCGACGGTTGAAATTAAGACAACTCGACAGCCAACAATAGAATTGGTTGCAAGGTGTCCAAAAGGAAATCACTACAATTAGTAAATAATTATCCTTGCAATAACTATTTACTAATTCTTGGCAAGTGGACAAACAGCTGTCCAAACCACCCATAAATGCTACTGCTATTTTCGGGTCAGAAATAACAGCTGTCCAACTAACAATAATTAACACTCCGAGAGATTCATCGCAAGGGATATGACGTTCGAGAACACCGTAGGCGCAGCGAAGCACCAGGCCGTGGCACTCCGAGTGGGGTCAGACAGGTCGGCTGTGTACAGGTGCTGCATAAAAGGGTACCAAGACACATTGTATGTCTACTCCCTCTGCCAATTCTACCGCGAGGTGGACATCTACGGCACCGTGGATTTCATCTTCGGCAACGCTGCAGTGGTGATAAGGTGAACGCCAAAGCGTGTGAGCTGGCTCGGGTTTCACATCATCAGCAACGCCACTGAAGTAGCCAAGTTCACCGTTGCTCAGCTCAACTCATCTCGAGGGCTTCATGGATTCCAGCTATGGGAGTCGCTTACACTTCCGACCTCTAGATTATAGGCGGCCTTTACTACGATCATAGATTTTCTTACCGCTATTCTTTTGTTTCTTTTATAGATTCTTTTTATTGTGTAATTTGCTTGCGCCATCGCAGCAATTCTTGGAATAATGGAAGTGGCAACAGGTCTTTGGTTTATTACTAGTAGTCGCATGCTTTTGTACATGCAACGAGTGCGCCGATAGGAAATGAGATTTAAGAGGAAAATGTAAAATGAACATTAAATAATATAAATATAAGTTTTTTAAAAATGAAAATACAAAAATACAAAAATAAAAAAGTTTAAGATTAAAACATAGATATAAAATTTACAATGTTTAGAAAATTTGAATATTGCTTAAGAAACGTGTTCAATAATTTCAAGATTTTACAATTAAATTCAATTTATTAAATATGAAAAAAAATCCATCTAAAAAAAACCATCAAAAAATTTATTACGAAGAAATATTAAAAAAAATATGAAAAATACTCTAACAAATGTTCTATTGACTAAATAAATTATAAAAATGAAAAAACAATATTTAAAGAAAAAACTAAATTAATATAAAAATAATAATTTAAAGTAATTTAAAAACTAAAATTTAAATCAATTTAAAAAATCAAAAGTTTAATAAATAGAGATCACAATATAATTTAATCTCTATTGACTAAATAAATTATAGAAATGAGAAAACAATATTTAAAGAAAAAACTAAACTAATATAAAAATAATAATTTATAGTAAAATCTAAATCAATTTAAAAAAATCAAAAGTTTAATAAATAGAGATCACAACATAATCTAATATAATGTGGAGATCACAATTAACTATTTTTTAAATAAATACGAAAAGAAAAACAAAAGTTAAAAGTGGATATTTAAAATATAATCTTATGTGAACAAATTAGATTATTAATATTTTTTAATTTAAATAATATAATATTTACTAAAATCTTTTAAATAGATTAATAAATATTATTTGTTTAAATTAAATTTATCAAATATGAAAAAAAAATCATTTAAAAAAACTCATTAAAAAATTTATTATGAAAAATTAATAAGAGAAATAAAAAAATATAATATGTCTAACAAATATTCTTGACTAAATAAATTATAGAAACTAAAAAATAATATTTAGAGAAAAAAATAATATTTAGAGAAAAAATAAAACTAATATTAAAAAAAATTTTAAAAATTAAAAAACTAAAATCTAAATCAATTTTAAAAATCAAAAGTTAAATGAATAGATCATGGAGATCACAACTAATAAATAGAAAAAGAAAACCAATAATTAAAAGTGGAGATAACAACTAATAAATATCAAAACAAGAGTTAAAAGTGGAGAGAGATAAAAAAAAAATGGTCGGTAAATAATTAACAGGAAGGATTTTCAATTTTCCGGCCAAATTGACAACTTTCCCAGCCAACTTGTAAATTTTTTGTCAAAAATTTAATTTCTAGGAACAAAGTTCCCACAAATAGCCTATCGGCTAAATTACAGACAATGGGGATTTTATTTATTTGTAATAAAATTTTACCTGTAAGACATATCATGCAATGCGCTAGTAAAAAGACATCCTTAAAGGGTTTGCACAATTTTTTATCATGAGACATTCAATGATGATTATGATTTTTACTGTTTTAAATTATTGAGTTATTTGTTTATGTTGCTTATTGCCTTCAACATCTTAAATAAATAATATTAGAATTGTCATATGCTTATGTTTGTCTTCCTTCTGGTAACAATTTTTTTGGTGCCAATTCTAATTTAATACTTGAACGCAGAATTTATCATATAACTAGCATTTGCACCTTAAAGAGGTGCAATGGTCACGTCGATAGTAAGATACATCATGTTAATATACTAGGGATTGAACAAGGGGGTTGGATTTATTCGCTTTTTCTTTTTCCTTCTTTTCCTCCTCATCATTTTTTTTCATTAGTGGGACAAAGCTAACCACAACAATTTTCTATGTTCTTGAAATTCAATGTCCAATTCGGTAAATGGTCCTTAAAGTCGTAGAAGTATCTTGGAGTGATTATGATAATGATTAGTGGTAACAAAACTAATATGAAAATCAAATATACAAAAAGCTATGATGTATCAATTTAAAAAGTATTATTTACGTTAATCAACAAAGAGTTGCATCCATATGAAAAGCTCTCTCTTTTGAGAGATACCACCTACCATGCATCATGTATTCAAATGTCTTGTTCAGCTCACCAAAGAAGATTTCATGAGAAATGAACTTCAATCTCCTAAAAGAACATTATTGTGTGAGCATTAAAAACATATGAAGATTTGTAATCATGACAAAATTTATTTAAATTTTTTGCATTCTATCATTTTTCAAGAGTCATGTGTATATCATAAAGGAAATTCATAGCTTTTATTATATAAATAGGATTCTATCAACTCAATAATCAAAAATTGTATAAAATCATTGAGTATACCTTACTTAGATACTCCTCAACAAGAACTATAAGATTTGACTTGGTCTTATAGGTCCCAAAGCCTATTCCTTTTAGTGTTTTTTTTATTGAGGAAGTTGATATCTAAGTAGTTATGAAATTTGCACCTGAATAAGAAACTCCAACTAAGAAATCAATAAATATTAATTCAAGCAAGGCAATGTTGTATTTAAGCAGTCATAAATAGAAGAAGGGAATCTTATGATGTCATGTGGTGTGTCTTAGAAAGATTTTTATTATGTCCTCATGATGATGAGATATTTGTGTTATAATATCATGTTATCTATATTTAGGATTTACTATTATACTTAACCCATACTTGCATGTGTAACCCATACTTGCATGTGTATGGTGTGTGTGTTTATTTTATATTTATGTTTGATGTGCCTGATATGGTTGAGGGAGGGAGTTGTAGTCACCTACTAGTCAGGATCTACACGATGTACCACTCACCACCATTGCCTATTTACTTACCTATATATGCACATGTACATATTCATATTTTATATAGATTCATAGGTACCACGCATCAACTTCCATGAATTGAAAGGATGAGTGTGACCTATCACAATAACTCAATAGTAAGAATGGGGAGATAATATTCAAGTCCAATCCTAGCCATAGCCTAATTACTTGTCACAAGAAGGGGGACATGTATCTAACTTTTCACCATTTTTAAACCCATGAGTTTATATATTTATATGTTGTTTAATTTTGAGTTTTGGTCAGTTTTGGTAATGTTGCTTTAATTTGGATTTAGCTATTTGATTTATTTGGTAAATGATTTAATTTTAATATTTGGGTTACTTAAATAATGTTTAGAAGTATTAAATTTTATTTGATTTAAAAGAAAATATTGAAATATGAGAATATTTAATTAATTTAAACCTAATTAAATATGTGCTTTGATTTAAAAGACTTAATTTGGAAGTCTAATTTAAAAAATTGGTCAAATGGTATTTAAATCAAATTGAGACTAACAATCTAGAATATCTCCCCAATCCTGACAAGCAATATTATCTTCCATTTTGATGCAGAGCTCTCCCTTAAAGAAGAAACAATGTTATGGTGTCACCTTGAACTACTTCAAACTCCCCAAAATGGAGTCAAGAGAGGGCTCTATGCCTTTGGAACAAAGCTAATAAAAAACATGGCCTGGGCACCAAAAGAGTACAACTAGAGGTCTTAAAGCACAAAATTTCCAAATATTGGGTTTAGGCTTGAAATCGGAACCTATGAGTGTATGGGGGAGTGGAAAGGTTCCAAAATACTTAACCAACTTAAACTAGTGGGTTTGACCTACCTATCTTGTTCCCAAAGATCATAGGTAGCAAAATTGCCTTTTAGGCATAGGAGCCCCAATTAGTCTATCAACAAGGTAATTAGGTTTTAGTTTGAAATTACTCCAAAAGATCTACAAAAAAACTTGATAATAGGATACCATTTTGGAAGGAGCTTTAGATTCCAAACTTTCAGACTCTAGACTGGTTAGATGACCCCCTTACCAAAAATGCAACAATTTCCTTTATTAGGCCTAATTGCTAGGTTTTGTGAAGGAAGTACTAAATAGGTGATTGAACAGGTTAAGAGATCAAATAGAAAACATGTAATGAACTATAAGACATCATTATCCACCCTTAGATTGGTTTCATCCATCCCCCAAGTGCCTGCAACACTTCAACACCTGTTGTCTTGCACCAAACACATAAAAATGGTTGGCCTAGGACTTGCTAGAAAAATTAGTAGCCTTGCTTTACATATCCCATCCTTCATGGACCATATTGTACATCCTCCTAACTTTCATTTCACCAAGTGGCATGAAGAAGTTGGACACTTATGGAGGACCTTATGTAAGAATTTGGGCACAAATCTCTCCTTCAAATCCGCCTACCATCCACAAACAAATGGGTAGACTGAAGTGGTCAATAGATCATTAGGAAATCTTTTAAGGTGTCTAACAAAGAAACATGATTAGACATGGGATGTGATCCTCCATCAAGAAGAATTTTATTAATTTAGAAGCAGAAAAGAAAAAAGTTTTCATGTGCAAATAGAGCATTCATGGTGACTAAGGTATTATGAATTAAGATACATTGCAGAATTAGTTAGAGGAGAACAGAGAAAAGAGGTTAGAGGATAGAAGAGATATATCTAATCAGTGAGGATCAAGTACATGCATCAGGAAAGAGGTGATCTATTATCTAGTAGTAGAGTGCTAACCACAAGATCATTGTTGAGACAATCTAACAGGTGAATCAGTTAAATCTCTTAATAGAGTAGTCTTAACAGGTTGCTATAAATATTTAATAGGGTGCTTACTTCATTGTAAGCTAAAGTCCATTTACTAGGCACACTTCCAATAGGGTGTTGAATTCCTTTAATAGGGTAAGATCTAAAAATCTTGCAAGCTTTTAACAAGGCAGACCTTTCACAAGGTAGATCATGTTTCATGATCAGACATTGTAACCTTCATTGGATACATTTTATTACTACAGTAGTGGAGATTTGTGGGTGTCATCCCCACCCCAGTTTTACCTTCTCATTGGAGAGTGTCTAGGTAACCAAATGGGTATGTGTAGGATCATGGTGTGCCAAAAAGTGGCGATCTAAAAAATCTGTAGTTCTGAAATATCTCAAACCATTTTAAAATCTATTCCAGCTTTTTTCCCATCCACCTTGATACTAAATGAAAAAAATTAATATCTTTATAAAGTCTACTATATCTTTTGATACCAAACCTATATGGTCAACTTTAAAACATTCTAAAAATGTGTTTTTGGCTTGTTTTTATGTCATTTTTACTTCAAACATGTAGATGACGACATTTTTTTCACCAAAAATTGATGAGATGAAAAGGGTTTCTTAAGAATGTTCTTATTTTTCCATAAATTTAAGGTTTGTCAAATTATGGGTTTAGTAAGTAATTATTACTTATTTTCTAATGGAGTTACATATAAAGTGCTGACTAACACACTACTTGGAAAAAAATATAACTTTCAAATAGTACAACATTTTTTAAATCCAAAAGATGCATCACATTCTATGTTTCTTCTACTATAAGGAAGAAAAAATGAAAAATTGAATTTTGCAAAGTTTTGAATTAGTTAAGGTGGCCTAACACCGGAGTTTTTTTATTCCAAAAATAATAAAGTCAAAAATTAATTAATTATTATTTATTTAGAATAAAAATACCCAAAAATATATGTCACATCCAGGCATGAGTCTACTACTTATATCTAGAATATTATTATAAAATATTATCATTTGGTTTTGATTAAGGTGGTCAGACATATGTCTACTTTTTATTTTTGTTCTGAAATTTTTATAATATTGCATTAAAATTCAAAATTTTGACCAATCAATTTCTTTTTTTTTGAGAAAAGTCCTAGTAGTATAGAAACTAGATTCAATTTTCTAGATATTCTTTTCTCTCAACTTTTTGATATAAATTAAAAACAAGTACAAAATTGCATGTCAAGTTGACATAACCTTGATTTTCTAATTTTATATTGCCACTTAAGAGCATAGTTTGGTTGACCATGATCCTACACATACCCAAATATTGCATGTCATACATGTGTTGAATGTTATTTGCTTTCATACTATGGATGAATATGTTTAGCTAGTTATTTCAGTTTACATGCAAATTGCAAGATGGATGTGTGGTGAATGAATTTATGCTTAAAGTTTTGAAGTATGGATTCACTCCCCTCGCTCTTAGATTTTACTTTCCCTATTGTATTTCCAACAATGATCGGTCAATATGAAAAATATAATACATAGATAAAAATAGCAGGTTGAATATAAAGAAAAATAAATGAAGTATTAGGGGGGAAGATATAGGTTCATTTCATGGACAAGGAGAAAAAGGGAAACATTATACTAAATACCTAAAGAAACAAAAGAAGCTAACATGTTGTGTTTTTACCATTGTATTAATACCTTATTTCATCTATTTTTAGTTAGTATAAAGGTTTTAAAAGTTGACCTCCCCTAAGTCATTTGATTTAGATTTTTTTTTGTGTTGCTTTTAGACATTTTTATCAAGAATTTCTTCTTTGTCTGTACCTCTATTAGCTAACATATTTGTTGTTCACTTCCTAATATATGTGCATGGTTCTAGTTTCTTCAAGTTTATCTACTAATAGTAAGGCATATTCTAGTTTGGAGTTCAGTTTCCAGTTGTGTCTACTTTTTATTATACCATTTAGGATTTGCAAGTCTCCTTCCATGATTAAGTCTTTTATTCCCATATCCAAACTAAGACTTAGGTCTTAAATTAGGGCTTCTAACTTAGCTAGATTATTCAAATTTTTCCCTAAGGGTTTGGCATGCTTAATAGTCCTAGAACCTTCATCAAAATAAATGATAGATCATATTCCTTCTTTTCTAGGATTACCTCTTGTTGCTTTATCAAATTTCAATTTTTCCCATCCTGCTTGTGGGGGTTCCCAATTACAATTTGATTTGGCTTGTTTGCTAGCTTTGGAGTAAATCATTAGAGGATTAATAAGGTTACTCTAATTTTTCTAGATTTTTGCATCCCAATCCAAGAATCACCCTTCTTCTTTGATAGTTTTTTTGAGATCATTATTTATCACATCTGTAATCTTGGCTCCACTTTGTTAAGAAAGGAATATAATGTCATTTCTTTGTTATCAAATATTTTCTATTCCTTTCCTTCCATAATTCCCATAGGAGAATTGATGGAGACATTTTCCAGAATTTGTTGCAAATCTCTGAACATCCATTTTTCGGCTAGATATTTAGATGATTCCAAAGATTCTTAGGGAAGGATATCAATTTGAGTTTTTGACACAACCATTGCCAACATCTTTTGCCAAAAGATCATTGAAATAACAAATGTTCAACTACCTCCAAGTCTTTTTTACATAATAAACATCTTAACTATCTGTAAGTCTTTTTTACATAATGAACATCTTGATGGTCCCTCAAAATCCATTTTAGTTAATCTATTTCTCTTTCGTATAGAAACCCAAAGGAAAATGCATGCCTTAGACATGCATACAAGACCCCAATAAAGATCGAGAGAGATTTCTATCCCCTCTCATCTATAAATCTATTTTATTTATTATTCTAGAGGTTTAGATATATTATTATTATTTATTCTAATTTTCATATTTTGATTTAATAAAATAGATAATTTATATATATTATTTTAATTATTAACAAATAGATGATTTTTTTTTTTTGTCCAAATAAAAATAAAAATATATTTCTTCACTTAGGACATACCTTATTTTTTTTTAATATAAATATATTTTATTTCTTATTCTAACAAATTAGGAATCTTATTATGATTTATCTCAATTTTGATATTTTCATTTTATGAAGAAAACTAATTTTATTAATTATTTTAATTAGTTCAAAATAGATAACAAGACTTTTTAGATTTTATTGTCATATTCATTAATGCATATCAATTTTATTTATTATTATAGAAATTTATGAATATTATTTTTATTAATTTTTATGTAAGTTTTTTTAATTAATTAAATAAACAATTTTTTTTAATGAAAATAAAAATTATTTATTTTTTAAAAAATAATTTTTAATATAAAAAGCAATCATAATTGTATTATATATAATTATTTTTAACTAATTGAATAGATGATATTTTCTTTTCATGAAAATATAAATATGAAAAATTATTTATTTAATTTTTAATCAAAAAAAAATCTTAAATTTATTATATAAAGTTTTGAAGATATTACTATGATTTTTTTAAAATTGTGAAGATATTATCATTGCTTTTATTTTTTTTCTATTTTATTCACTTCATGATATTATTAATTTTTTAATTATAAAAAAGAAAGTTTGTAATGATTCTTTTAATTGATAAAAAAATAGATTTAAAAAAATAAATAAAGAAGAAATCAACTTTAATACTATTATTTACCAAG